>CAUOFW020008691.1:243665-267050 GCA_963454935.2 Ilex paraguariensis
ATTCTTAGTTCAAGCACGACAAAATGTATTTACTTTAAAGGTTAAATTACTAAATATTGTAGCAATTAAAATTGGCACAGAGAAACAAACATTCTACAAAAGAAAAAATACATAAAAATAAAGGAGAACCAATGTATCAGTCCTAATTGAGTTTAAATCTAACAATACATTGTATTTTCTCAACATTGTCTTCCTTTAATAATCATGTGTTCAGGAAATGAGAAAAGAAAGAAAATATGTTAACCCTTATAAAAATCTAAAATGAATATGAGATTGTTGACGAAATTGATTGAGGTATTACCTAAGATTGGTTGCAAGGGCAGATCTTGTATGGTCATAGATGTAGTCCCGATCGTTGTTATGGTTCCTTGCATCACAAGGAGCTGAGGAGGCAGAGAATAGAGGTACTGCCATGGTTCCTAGCAAGGGAGTAGTCGTCATTGAGGTGATGTGAGGAGAGAGAGAGAGAGAGGGGGGATGGGTAGGNGGTTCCTTGCATCACAAGGAGCTGAGGAGGCAGAGAATAGAGGTACTGCCATGGTTCCTAGCAAGGGAGTAGTCGTCATTGAGGTGATGTGAGGAGAGAGAGAGAGAGAGGGGGGATGGGTAGGGAAGAAGACGAAGAGTGAGAGGAGAACAGAGAAACAGAGAAGGGGAAAAGATCAGGACCATCGAGTTGTTTGGTCAAATCAATTGGGTTTCATTACCATTGATTTGGGGAATGGGCAATTTCACGTTTAATTTGGTAATCACTAATCCTATGTTTTGTGGTATTAGTTATTCGTAAGGAATGATTAGGAATGAGAATAAATTTTCATTACCATAAACCAAACAATGGAATAAGCATTCCTAAGTAATGATAATTCAATTCCTAAAGTTTAATCCTACATACCAAACACAGCGTTATGATTAAGATACAACCTATAGAGATAAATATACCACTTTTAGAGGTGAGGTTATAACCTCTACAAGGCAGGTTACATTCTTTTAAGGTAAAACTATTACCTTTGGAGATAAGGGTACAATCAGCTCTGAGAAGGGAGCGAAAGAGGAACCAGGAGGGCCAGCACTAGGTGGCGCCTGACTTGGGGATGACTTGGGCGACGCCCTCTAATGCTTTGGGCGGTGCCTTCTTGGGTGCGTCCTTTGACTTGGGTTCCATTTGATTCCTTCTTGATTTGTGGACAAGTCCAACTCTCTTTCTCACTATTCAACACCCATTTTCACTATTCAACTTCCATTTTCACTATTCAACACCCAAAACACCATCCTCACTATTCAACACCTATTTTCACTATTCAACACCCATTTTCACTATTCAACTCCTTTTAGGCTCCGGTGATTTGGACTCCTTTTGATGGGTGAACCCAGCTTTGATTGGGCTTTCTCGGTTTATATTAATTAGGCCTAGCTCAGTTAATTTCGAGCTCATCATTTGCCCCCATGCCCCAAGCCTTTGACTTTTTTGTGAGAGGAAGGAGTTTTGGGCATGTGCTTTGTCTTTATCTGGGTGAGTCGGAAATTTTTTTGCTTCCCACGGTATCTTTTTATCCTCAGGGACTCGCTAAATTTTTTGTTTGGTTTTTGCACTGCTTCTTTGTCTATAAATAGAGGTTACTGTTCATCTCATCTTCCTCCATTTCTTACAGTTCATCACACTGTTCAATCCCATTTCCATTGTTCATCATCGTGGAGTTCACGGTTCAACACCCTTTCTCACTATTCAACACCATTTTTTACTATTCAACCCCCTTTTTTACTATTCAACACCACTTTTCACTATTCAAAAATTCATGAAGTGGAGCAAAGAAAAGCTCGTGGCCTTGATCTCATAGGCGGCGCCCAAGAGAGTGACACGATGGGCAGCATCCATGGTGGTGCTTATTCAGAGGGCGACACCCATGCCTCTACTTTTGCACGCGACACCCCTTGTTCGTTTGTTGATGGCGCCCAAGTCTTGGACCATGGAATCGAGGAACATAGAGGAGGTGATAAGGGCGGCGCCCATGCCTCAGGTGCCGTTGGGCATGATACAGGCAGAGGAGTTCATGGCTTTGGCAAAGAACAAAGAGGAGGAGAAGCACTGGGGGCCCCATGGGCGGAGCCTCCTTGGGCGGCGCTAGGGACTTAGGTGACCCCCTTCGGGCCTTGGTCACTTGGATACTCCTCCTCATGGCGGTCTTTATGAGGTCCTGGCAAGAGGCGAGAGGCCCTTTGGAATTCTTGGTGCTTAATTGGGTACGAGCAAGGAGGCTTCAGTGGAGGAAGGTGTCAGTGCTTTGAGTGATGCCAGAAGACTGGGCAGGCGCCTTGGGTGACGCCTTGAGTTTTGTTATGGGCGTCGCTTCTTTGGTGTTTTTAAGGTGGTGTCTTCCCCTTTTCCTAGGAGGGCAAGGTTTGGTGCCTCTAGTGCTTCTTGGTCAAGGTCCGATGGTCAGGTTGCTTCCCAAGAACGAGATCCGATAGTACCCCCACACCTTCCCAAGTTGTAACTTCTTTGTGTACTAGAGCTAGCTCTTATACCGCTGTAAGAGTTGAGATTCTAGTGCGGTCTCCCATGGGGACTGTAGCTCCACCTTGCTCGGTGTGCATGCTTTGACTTGGCTTCGATCAAGGAGTGGCTTTGGAGGTTTGTGACTCTTGGGGATGGAGGAGGTTGCCTTTCGAGACCTGGAGGGCATTGTTGACATTGCCATGGAGGGCTTTGTTTTGGTATGTCCTGCATTCTTTTTTTTGAATTTTTTGCCTGACCTTTCTCCTTTACACTTTACCTTTAAATGCATGTAGGTGGCTGTTACTTTTCTCTACTTGTTTTTGAGTACGTTGAAGATCAGGGAGGCATTAGATGGTCACGCAGTGGATAGGCAGGCATGCACGGCTACTGAAGAATAGTTAGGGCTCGAACGACAGGCACAAGAGGATGTCGCGGAGCAGTAAGGCTCGGGCGGCAGGCACGAGAGGATGCCGTAGAGCAGTTAGGGCTCGAGCGGCAGGCATGAGAGGATGCTGCAGAGCAATTAGGGCTCGAGCGACAGACACGAGAGGATGCCCCGGAGCAAGTAGGGCTTGGACGGTAGACACAAGAGGATGCCGTAGAGTAGTTGAGGCTAGCGCACGAGAAAGCTGCTCAACTTGAGGCTAACCCTCAAGTAGCATTTGAGAGAGCTACTAGAGCAGAGGCTCACTCCATAGAGATGAAGGAGATGAGGAGGGCGTTTAGGAGCGGGGCACCTGAGGCTGGTGAGAGGGCCACTACTGATTTCTCTGACTTTGTCCCATATGATGCACCAGTAATGATGGGGATAGCCTTGATGATAGTTGCTCGGGGAATAGTGATTGATTGTTGGGAGTATAATGACTGATGTCTTTTTGTTTACCTTGTTGTTGTTAGGTCATAAGCTGTTTAAAATGAAAACAAGACAATTATGGATTCAATAATCTTAGCAAAAATTTATTTCATAAAATAACGAATAACAAAATAAATCAACTGAAACAATAAAAGATAGATAAAATCTTGAGGTGTTCGGTATCCCATAGGTGGGCCAATATTTCCTTGGCGGAGTTGGAGTCGCCTCCTCTTAGCCCTCAGGAGATTGTCTGAATTTCTCCGAGGGGTTGCTAGTGTTCGCTGTCGTCTTGGTCCCGGCCAGGTGGCGGGACTTGCCCTCTACCAGCAACGTACTGCCTCAACTGGCTACGCTGTATGAGCTCTTCGATCTGCCTCTTGAGCTCATAGCAGTCATCAGTGTCGTGGCCATGGTCATTGTGGAAACAACNCCAATATTTCCTTGGCGGAGTTGGAGTCGCCTCCTCTTAGCCCTCAGGAGATTGTTTGAATTTCTCCGAGGGGTTGCTGGTGTTCGCTATCGTCCTGGTCCCGGCCTGGTGGCGGGACTTGCCCTCTACCAGCAACGTACTGCCTCAACTGGCTACGCTGTATGAGCTCTTCGATTTACCTCTTGAGCTCATAGCAGTCATCAGTGTCGTGGCCATGGTCATTGTGGAAACAACAGTACTTGCTGTGATTTCTACGGTTTGCGGTAGACTTTATTTTTTCGTGCCAACGGAGCGTGGGGTCATCTTGTATTTGGAATAGGATGTGTTCCACAAAGGCGTTAAGTGGTGTGAAAGGCTGTTGTTCTCTAGGGGGTATGGATCGAGACGATCCTTGACAGAGACTCTTTTGGTTCTCTTTCTCTTGTTCTTTGCCTCCCATTTGTCTTCACGAGTGTCCTTCCTTTTCTCTCTTCCTCGGGAGGACTCACCTCTAGGAGCCTTGGTGACGTCCTCGACATTCATGTATTTTTGTGCCCTTGACAGCAACTCAGGCATGCTGAATGACGGCTTCTTGAGGACGGAGAACATAAAACTAGAAGTGCGAAGACCGACGATAAAGACGACCAGGGTTATCTTATCATCTGGTTCCTCAATCTGGAGAGCCACCTCGTTGAAGCGGCTGAGATACTCCCTGAGGCTCTCATCCATATCCTGCTTGATGGTGAGCAGGTGGACCACTGGTTTCTAATGTTGGCACCCCCCAATAAAGTGGGAGACGAAGGATGTGCTCAACTCCGTGAAGGAGTGAATTGAAGAGGGCTTGATTTTTGCAAACTATTGGCATGCGGTCCCTTTGAGGTGGTAGGGAAGACTCTACACATAATCTCCTCAAGCACATTGTGGAGTTTTATGAGGGATTTGTAGGTGTCCAGGTGGTCGAGGGGGTCTTTGGTGCCGTTGAAGATCTTGATGACAGACATCTTGAACTTCGAGGTTAAGGGATAATTGACTATATCAGCAACGAAAGGTGTATTAGTACGTTTTACCAGGTAGTCTACGGTCTTAGGCACCTGTGCCTTGATGGCGTTGAGGGCATCACCAAGTGGATTTTGCACCTCTCTAATCTTATCGTCCCACTGATTAGGGACATCCTCAGTTGGGTGGTGGTACTGGCTTTCATGGTCCCCATATTGGCTTTCTCCGTCCTCGTTCTCCTGCGCAAATACGTGCGGAGGGGATGCATGAGAGCTCCTTGCGCGCTGAGGAGGGACTGCTGGGTGAGGGGTGCCCTGATGTGGCCTTGGGGCATTCTGGTGAGGGCCCCCATGGTGAGGGGCTGCCTGACGCCCCGAAGGGAGGAGTTGCTACTCTTCTCTTGTTGGAGGGAGTGGGGCTTCTCCCACAGGGTGAAGGGTGACACCCCCATGGGTGAGCATCAGTTGGATGATCTGCTGGTTTTGGTTCACCAATAGTTGTATGGTTTAGAGGATTTGTTGTCCGACGACGGGGGTCGCTGTAGTTGATGGTTTTGATGGTGCGAGGGTAGGTGGGCTAGGTTGTTGTTTCCTTGCTGTTGGCTCATCGATCTGGTAGTGATTGTCATGGATTGAAAGAGAGTAGGAAACTAGTCGTTCCCAGAGACGGTGCTAAACTGATGATGTACAAATCGATATTGAGCAAAATCAACAGTCGAGTGCATCAAGAGACACAATTAATGAGCAGTAAATAGGCAATCAATGACAAAACAATAAATAAGTACAAAACACACAAATTTATAGTGGTTCGGTTCGGGTGACCTACTCNTTGGGTTGTGCAGTGGAGGTTCCACAAGTCAATATGTGAGGAAAGCTGAACCAGCCATTGACATTCCACTTGAGCACTTCCCTCAACCTTCTGGCTATAATGCCCCTGAGCAGGTATCACTTCATGCATGCATGCATGAAACCTTTTTACTAAAAACCACTCTAGCTTTTTTTTTTTTGGTTTAGTGTCTTTTTGAGTGACCTATTTTTTCTTATTTTAGACTAGGTTATTTATTTCAGGACTTTCAATGGGTGGTTTCGGATTTGTGCTGTGTCCAAGCTATATAGTGTTACAATGTAATCCACTCATATCTGTTTTATTTATAATCGTATATAATTATGTTCATATAAGTGATTTCGTATCGTGTTTAATAAGATTTATGTTAATTTATTTATGTGTAATAACTCTAGAAAGTCCACGTGTTTATCTTTTTTGCATGCTAAAACACTCTTGCCATTATTACCGGCCATAGTTTTGAAAATGCCGTTATAATGGTGATATTATTTTTCATACTCCGTTATTTTCTGGAAACCTCAAAAATTTCCACCTCTTTCTTTTTTATCTTCAAGAAACATTTAAACCTTTTGTTGTAAAAATTTCAGCTTCTGTACGTCGAATTTTGGGAGTTGCAGAAAGTTAAAATACCAATTCAATAATGTTATTTGAATCTAATTTGTTGATAGTAATTTTTATTTTTTCAACTTGGCTGCTTATATAGAAACCCTATTATTAAACCATTGAACTCTTTCAATTTTTTGTTTCCGTTACGTGCCACATGCTACATCCCACATCCGTTAAGAGTTAAAACTATGCTACTAGAATATCATAGTACAATACTATCTAAGTCGTGTTAAAATTAATTAAATTCATATTTAATTTGTAAATAATCATATATAATGGAATTTGTATCATATACAAATCATGTATAAGTTTAACAGATTCGTGTTGTGTTAACCTCGACTTGACCCATTTAATTGACCTTTTTGACGTATCTAATTTAATGTTGTTTGTTCTTTTGATGGTTTTGTGTTGTCATTGTAATTGTAATACAGAAACAGTCATTTTTATGAACATGCAGGTTCACATAACGCAAGGAGATCATGTAGGTCGGGGTGTGATCATATCATGGGTGACGCCATTAGAGAGACACCCCAATGTAGTGACCTATTGGGAAGATGGCAAACAAGATGAAAAGCACAAGATTCATTCTATAACCACTTTTTACAGATACTACAATTATTCCTCTGGCTATATTCACCATGCCACTATCAAAAAAGTAAATGTAAGTGTTTACAATTCCATTTATTACATTTTTTACAGATCTTATGTGGGTGTAAATATTTAATGTAACGATTACGCCACACGTGGTGTAACCGACAGATTATGAACAACCCTGTAAGATTAGTGGATCCCACCAAATTGTATAACCACTAATAACTTCCACATTCAAAACTGGCATATAGGATTAGTGGGGTTCATTTGTTCTATTTCTTTGTTTATAGTTGATCGGTTACTCCATGTGACGGCGATGAACCGTTACATTGACTATTTTGTGTGTCTGCCGATGCCATATGTCTTGGCAATGAACCAACTTGCAAAAGGAAACTATGTGAACTGTGTTTTAAATAATCTGTGTTTAAAAGAACATTCATTTTATAATTCATAGAAGAGTATTGGTGTAGCAGGAAAGTTGTGCGCTTGGATTTGAGTCACGAAAACTATGGAAAATCAAATTGTATATCAGATAGTCTCAAACTCGTATTGTACAACATTATTCTCTCTGAACCAAGTTTGTATGGCTTTCCTATACTCTACACTAGCTTTGTTTGCGGGCACAATGGGCATGATTACTCGATTTGGTTTGTTTATGCAGTACGACACATTGTACTTTTATGAACTTGGAAAACAGAACGTAACCCGTCGATTCTCCCTCACAACTCCTCCCAAAGTAGGACCTGACGTTCCCTATACATTTGGCATTATGGGTCAGTGCCAATAATTCCCTGCATTTCCAGTGATTTTCACACCCTTTTGTTTATTCTTTCCTTCTGATTTTGTATGCTTTATATTGATGCTGCAGGTGACTTGGGGCAAACATATGCCTCAAAACAGTGAGTCTCGTTTTCAAGACTCACTTTCCCTCCTCTCCACCTATGTCTAATTTCTCCTTGGAATCTCATTTTCATGTTTTTTTATCTGTTGACAACTCGGTTTTCAACCTATTTGGCTAGTTTTTGTGTAGCAACATTTAGTCTTGACAAGAATGATGGTCCTTACAGTTTATTAAGTTGGTCATGACATAGTTTCATGTTATTTTTCAGGAAGAATATACTCCTTTCAAGCCATATATGCATAGGTACCATGTACCCTACAGGGCATCTCAGAGTACATCCCCCCTTTGGTATTCTATTAAGCGTGCATCGGCATATATCATTGTGTTATCTTCTTACTCTGCCTATGGTAAGAACAAATACACTATAATTTCCATTGCAAACAAAGGGAGAGCTCTCGGAATTGCGATGAGATCTGATATTACTATTGTTTTTTTTCTTAAAGGTAAATATACTCCACAATACAAATGGCTTAAGCAAGAGCTCTCCAAGGTTAACAGGGCCGAGACACCATGGCTAAATTATTCTCGTTCACTCTCCGTGGTATAACAGTAACAACTACCATTTTATGGAAGGAGAAAGCAAGAGGGTAATGTATGACCCTTGGTTGGTTCAGAACAAAGTTGATCTGGTATTAGCAGGCCATGTTCATTCCTACGAGCGTTCCGTAAGCTTCCATCCCAATACATATTCTTGCCTTTCATTGTTTTGTGCCAAGTTGTTGGTTAGAGAACTCAGAAAATTTTATTCCAAACATTGTGATTTGAATGTAAATTAACCACAAAACTTCAGAAAGACTGTAATTACCCAAAAAAAAATAAATTATTATTACTTTATTGGCCACCTAAGAGTAATTATATATATAAAAATAAAAATAATTAAAGAAGACTAATATGTCTCTAATAAAAGTCTTGCGCTAGAGAGACCTATTAAGACTCTTATACATATGGTTTTAAATATGGTAGTATTGTGGGATATATATATATATATATATATATATATATAGATACATATATTCTCTTCCCAACACTTACACATACATTAGAATAAGAGAAAGGAGAGGAGAGACTAGGGTTTGAAGTAAAGAAAAAGGAAGGAAGAAGAACGAGGAAAGAAAGAAAAGGTTTGAATCCATTAAAGGTATGAATTTATTACTTAATTTATGAGTTTTATATTTTATTCAATCAGATGGTGTTAAGTTTATCATATATATATATATATGTATGTTCATGGTAAAGAATATTAGTAAATAAATAAATGAATTTCATTATGGATGTTAATTTTGAAGAAGTTTGCCCAAATTAAGTTGGTAGAATTTGATCAATATGTTAAGGAGAAAGAATAACAAGAAAAAAAAAAAGGGGGAAAGGAAGTACTGGTCCCAGGTTCTGCAGCTGGAAGAAGAAGGCCAAAATCCAAAAATAATTATAGAAAACTATCTTTTAGTTTTAAGGAGTTTTATTTGGACCCCTTTATTCTTTTAAACTTAATTTTAAGTACCTTTTTTTTACTTGGTAAGTTGTAAGAACAGAATTCTGGAAAATTTATGGCAGCCCCGAAGACAGAAAATTCGTTTTTAAGGAAATTATACTTTGACCCCAAAAGTTTCAAAAATTATAATTTAACCCCAAAATTTTAGAAACTTTTTTTAAACAGCCCAGAATACTTCCATATCATATTACCTCATATTAGAAAGGATGTTTATATGTAAAGGATATATTAAGTATATATCAAAGAGTAGAAAGTACGTAAATTAAATATAGAATCACGAAATGACGAAGTTAGAAATAGGGATTAATTGTTACCTGTTATTTTGAATTAGGTGGTGATTTCATTGAGGTTGAGAAAGAGTGTTTTGAATTGAATTTTGAAAATCAAGGTGAGTAGTTTATTACTTCTTTTGGGAGGATTTTCTATATTAAACTTGTGGGTGTGTGTGTATGAATTTTTCATATATATGATATATGTTGCTGTTTGGGGTTGCAATTAAATATTTTTGCAATTGTGAATTGTTACACATGTGAATTTGCAATATTTATGAGATGATTTTATATAATTGCTTAAATGGTTTTGGTGATGAAAGAGAAATTTTTTGTGCGATGGGACTAAAACAACAGTTTTAGTGTGTGTTGAAATCATGTTTTATGAGAAAGGAACTGGATTACCAGGTCTAAATGGTAACAAAATTGTATACCTGCGTGGTCGATATAGGGATGTGCACATAGGGGCCAATTATCAGGCTAGTGATAACAAAAGACGGAGCCAGTCATCAGGCTAGTGATGACAAGAGATGTGACCAGTTACCAGGCTAGTGGTAACAAACATGATTTGACAAGTGTATTTGAGACTGAATGTGTGTGAGTGTTTTGAGCTATAAATGTCTTTTCTTTTATAAAGTTATTATGATCATGAGATCGTTTTGTTTCCATGGTTATGTGAAAGGGATTGAGGTATAATTTATTATATATATGTATATAACAAAGTTTATTTCTGTGTGTNAGCTATAAATGTCTTTTCTTTTATAAAGTTATTATGATCATGAGATCGTTTTGTTTACAGGGTTATGTGAAAGAGATTGAGGTATAATTTATTATATATATGTATATAACAAAGTTTATTTCTGTGTGTATGAAATATGAGATTTATTTTCAAATCTCATTAGAGGTGGTTGCTACTCACGGGCCTTTGTGCTCACTCAAATATTTAACATTTTTCAGGTGAGGATCAGGAGGAGGAGTAACTCCTCGGATAGATAAGGGATTAGAAGAATCGGAGATTTATTTTATTGTAGGTATTCAGGAATAAATATTTTTATAATNTTGCTACTCACGGGCCTTTGTGCTCACTCAAATATTTAACATTTTTCAGGTGAGGACCAGGAGGAGGAGTAACTCCTCGGATAGATAAGGGATTAGAAGAATCGAAGATTTATTTTATTGTAGGTATTCAAGAATAAATATTTTTATAGTTTTGAGACAAATATTCGATTGTTTTGAGAACAATATTATTTTTGCTTAGAGTAGTGAACTTTATGGATTAATTATTGTTTTACATAAGTTTAGTAATAATGTCGGTGATGTTAGTTTATTTCTCTGGTATTCATTAGGTCAGTGAAAAGGATCACTTTATTATTTGTCTTCCGTTGTATTTTGCATTAATTATGCACATGGATGGTTGGTTAAGGCTTTGGTGGCCGGTCCGCTGCTCACCCTATGTGATCCGGGGTGAGGGTGTGACAAGAGTGGTATCAGAGCTTAGGTTTATGATTTATCAGAGGATTAGGCTGGATCCNCCGCTGTATTTTGCATTAATTATGCACAGGGATGGTTGGTTAAGGCCTTGGTGGCCAGTCCGCTGCTCACCCTATGTGATCCGGGGTGAGGGTGTGAGAAGAGTGGTATCAGAGTTTAAGTTTATGATTTACCAGAGGATTAGACTGGATTCNTGGATCCGAGTGGTTGTGTAGGCTTCAATCGATTTTAGTTCGAGAGATACAGAATAATATTAATAGTTAATAGAATGATTTGTGTAATGACCAAAATTNGTGGTTGTGTAGGCTTCAATCGATTTTAGTTCGAGAGATACAGAATAATATTAATAGTTAATAGAATGATTTGTGTAATGACTAAAATTAGATAATTTGCTTGATATTTTGTACAAACAAGAGATAGTTGGGAAAAAAAAAAAAAAGAGATGGTAAGAGTGTTATAAGAAATGTGACTAACACTAATGGAATTTTAGGGTCTATACATTCTTTTGTGTCTCATAGAGTAGGAGTGTGATTGAGTGTGTAACCCAAAACACTTGAGTTTGATTTTGATAGTGATAACTCCTACGGATNAAAAAAAAAAAAAAGAGATGGTAAGAGTGTTATAAGAAATGTGACTGAAACTAATGGAATTTTAGGGTTTATACATTCTTTTGTGTCTCATAGAGTAGGAGTGTGATTGAGTGTGAAACCCAAAACACTTGAGTTTGATTTTGATAGTGATAACTCCTACGGATGGTTGTGAGTTAGGTGATATCGTGTACCCAAGGTGTAAGGTTCATATTGAAGAACAACAATTACTAGTTTATGGAGTATTTTTAGACCTTAGGAATTTTGATATGATATTAATTATGGACTGATTAGTTATACAACATATGAAAGTCGATTATTTTGAAAAGAGAGTCATGCAGATTTAGTTTTGAGGGAACATGATTTATTTAATCCCTAGTATTAACTCTACTAGTGCAAGCTCAAAAATGGTGTAAGGAAAAATTTTCAGAGAAATATTGCTAGTATCATTGTTGCACGGAACGAGGGAGTGTCTCTTGAGGAGATATCAATAGAAGGAAAATTTGCAAATATATTTTGAGAGAAGTTGTTTATGCCACCATTGGAGAAAGATAAGGTTTACATTTTTGTAGCTTTAGNAATTTGCAAATATATTTTGAGAGAAGTTGTTTATGCCACCATTGGAGAAAGATAAGATTTATATTTTTGTAGCTTTGGGTACTTTACTTATAATTATTACTCCATATTGGACTGAAGGTATATAATCAGTTTAGACTGAAGATTTATTCGACTTAATAATTTGTTGTGGTGTGCTCATGTTGTGAAAATGATTTGAATGTAAAATGGTACATAGGTTACTACCAGCCGAATANTCCATATTGGACTGAAGGTATATAATCAGTTTAGACTGAAGATTTATTCGACTTAATAATTTGTTGTGGTGTGCTCATGTTGTGAAAATGATTTGAATGTAAAATGGTACATAGGTTACTACCAGCTGAATAAGGCAGCAACATGAAGTAAATATCTTTTATGTAGTATTGATGATTTATTTAATCAGTTTTGAGGCGCTAGATAATTTAATAAAATTGATATTAAGCTGAGTTATCTTTCCTTAAAAGAAAGAAATAATGATGTTTTGAAAACAAAATGTGTAACTGGGATAGTTACATTGTATTTTTGGTGAAGTCATTATGATTGACAAATGTTATATCTGTTTTGATGGATTGATTAAATTGAGTATCTCAACTTTTTCTAGATTTATATATTACTATATTCATCGATGTTACATATGTGTATTCTTGCAATAAAGAAGGAATTACCCTACTCATGATTTGGGTTAGATGTAATTGTTTTTGCTTTGAAATTATGGAGAAAGACATGTAAGATTTATTTTGATTATCAAAGGTTGAAAGATTTATTTCTTNTCTCAACTTTTTCTAGATTTATATATTACTATATTCATCGATGTTACATATGTGTATTCTTGCAATAAAGAAGGAATTACCCTACTCATGATTTGGGTTAGATGTAATTGTTTTTGCTTTGAAGTTATGGAGAAAGACATATNCATCGATGTTACATATGTGTATTCTTGCAATAAAGAAGGAATTACCCTACTCATGATTTGGGTTAGATGTAATTGTTTTTGCTTTGAAATTATGGAGAAAGACATGTAAGATTTATTTTGATTATCAAAGGTTGAAAGATTTATTTCTTGAGAAGGAGTTTAATTTGAGAAAAAGGAGATGGATGGAAAGATTAGGGACTATGATTATTCTATTATTATCATATATACAAAGCTATTATAGTAGTCGATACGCGGAGTAAGAAATCATTAAAAAGTTGTGTTGTATTCAATGTACCCAAATGAGTAATTTGGTTGATTTGAGATTGATAGGGGTACGTGTGATATTTACTGGTACATATATATTATTAGTTCAATTGTAAGTTAAACTCTTATTGGTAGATCGTATCAGTTAGTTTTAAAAAAAAAAAAGAGAGACATGTGCAGAGTATTTTANTCAATTGTAAGTTAAACTCTTATTGGTAGATCGTATCAGTTAGTTTTAAAAAAAAAAAAAAAAGACATGTGCAGAGTATTTTAAAAGAGGTGTAACATGATAGCAGGATATAGTTTATAACTTGTGGTGAGATTATGTTTATATTTTGATATGAGTTATGGGTATCAAAAGAGGATACGGTGAAGAGAGACATTATAGATATAACCTATAATTCTATGTTTATCCAAGGATTTCAAAATTATGTTAATATTGAGAATTTATTATTAGTTGGGTGGAATGAGAAAAGAGATTGCGGAATTTATAGCCAAGGAGTAGTACACTGATAGAGAAAGACTGAATATTAGTGTCTGACGAGTTTATGACAACTTTTTTCAATTTTTGAACGAAAATGAGAGTATATTATTATGAATTTTCTATAATGACTTTCAGGATATAGATTGGGCACGAATCTATTTTGGGTTGTTGTGGATTAATTGACAAAATTATTTGGTAAAGATGTTCCATTTTCACGACATACTTTGTGTTGTTTTGCTCAGGAAGTATGTATATTTGATTCTCCTTATATATTGGTGAGAGCAGTATATTAAGCTTAAGGAAACTTTTAATTATGTTGAGGAGTCAAGTAATTTTAGATAACAAAATGATTCTATTAGTCAAAGTGTTGTAAAAGAGTTACTCAGACGAGGAAATTACTTGTGAAGTGGATAAAAAGATGAAAATTTAATATCCTCATTTGTTCTCACAAGGTATATAAATTTCAAGGACGAAATTCTCTTAAGGAGGGGAGAATGTAATTACCAAAAAAAAAAAAATTATTATTACTTTATTGGCCACCTAAGAGTAATTATATGTATAAAGATAAAAATAATTAAAGAAGACTAATATATCTCTAGCTAGAGAGACCTATTAGGACTCTTATACATATGGTTTTAAATATGGGAGTATTGTGGGATAGGTCAAACTCTTTATATATATATATATTACTCTTTTTATTTTATTCAATCAGATGATGTTAGGTTTATCATATATATATATATGTTCATGGTAAAGAATATTAGTAAATAAATAAATGAGTTTTATTATGGATGTTAATTTTGAAGAAGTTTGCCCAAATTAGGTTGATAGAATTTGATCAATATGTTAAGGAGAAAGAATAACAAAAAAAAAGGGGGAAGGAAGTACTGGTCCAGGTTCTGCCGCCGGAAGAAGAAGGCCAAAATCCAAAAATAATTACAGAAAACTCCCCTTTAGTTTTAAGGAATTTTATTTTGACCTCTTTATTCTTCTAAACTTAATTTTAAGTTCCTTTTTTTTACTCAGTAAGTTGTAAGAACAGAATTCTGGAAAATTTATGGCAGCCCCGAAGACAGAAAATTCGTTTTTAAGAAAATTATACTTTGACCCCAAAAGTTTTAAAAATTATAATTTGACCCCAAATTTTAGAAATTTTTCTAAACAGCCCAGAATACTTCCATATCCTATTCCCTCGTATTAGAAAAGATGTTTATATGTAAAGGATATATTAAGTATATATCAAAGAGTAGAAAGTACGTAAATTAAATATAGAATCACGAAATGACGAAGTTAGAAATAGAGATTGATCGTTAAATGTTATTTTGAATTAGGTGGTGATTTTATTGAGGTTGAGAAAGAGTGTTTTGAATTGAATTTTGAAAATCAAGGAGAGTAGTTTATTATTTCTTTTGGGAGGATTTTCTATATTAAACTTGTGGGTGCGTGTGTGTGAATTTTTTATATATATGATATATGTTGCTGTTTGGGGTTGCAATTAAATGTTTTTACAATTGTGAATTGTTACACATGTGAATTTGCAAAACTTATGAGATGATTTTATATTATTGCTTAAATGATTTTGGTGATGAAAGAGAAATTTTGTGTGCGACGAGACTAAAACAACAGTTTTAGTGTGTGTGTTGAAATCATGTTTTATGAGAAGGAGACTGAGTTACCAAATCTAAATGGTAACGAGATTATATACCGGCGTGATCGGTATAGAGATGTGCACATAGGGGCCAGTTATTAGGCTAATGATAACAAAAGACGGGGCCAGTTATCAGGCTAGTGATGACCAGAGATGAGGCCAGTTATTAGATTAGTGGTAACAAACATGATTTAACAAGTGTATTTGAGACTGAATGTGTGTGTGAGTGTTTTGAACTATAAATGTCTTTTCTTTTATAAAGTTATTATGATCATGAGATCATTTTGTTTATATGGTTATGCGAAAGGGATTGTGGTACAATTTATTGTATTTATGTATATAACAAAGTTTATTTCTATGTATATGAAATGTGAGATTTATTTTTAAACCTCATTAGAGGTGGTTGCTACTCACAGGCCTTTGTACTCACCCAAATATTTAATATTTTTCAGGTGAGGATCAGGAGGAGGAGTAAGTCCTCGAATAGACAAGGAATTAGAAGAATCGAAGATTTATTTTATTGTAGGTCTTCAAGAATAAATATTTTTATAGTTTTGAGACAAGTATTCAATTGTTTTGAGAATAATGTTGTTTTTGCTTAGAGTAGTGAATCTTATGGATTAATTATTATTTTGCATGAGTTTAGTAATAATGTCGGTGATGTTAGTTTATTTCTTTGGTATTCATTAGGTCGGTGAAAAGGATCACTTTATTATTTGTCTTCCGTTGTATTTTGTATTAATTATGCACAGTGATGATTGGTTAAAGCTTTGGTGGCCGGTCCACTGCTCACCCTATGTGATCCGGGGTGGGAGTGTGACAAAGACTACTTTTGTAACTTGCACTCATGACACCTAAATCATAATATAACAATCTTATTGTGTAGTTGTTACTGTTATATGAATCATTTTTTTCAATTGTGTAGGGACGAAAATCGAATGTGCAGTATAACGTAACAGATGGACTAAGCACTGCTGTTAAGGATACTTCTGCTCCAGTTTACATAACAATTGGCGACGGGGAAATATAGATGGCATGGCTGATAGGTGAGACACCTTCATCCTCTCAAGTACACAATCTCCATCTGCCATTACAGTTACTTATAGTTAGAACTTTCTGTTTTGTGTAGTTTTATGGACCCACAACCAAGTTACTCTGCCTACTGCGAAGCAAGTTTCGGGCATGCTACTTTGGAGATTAAGGACAAAAATCATGCCTATTATACTTGGCACCGTAACCAGGACAGTGATGCTGTTGCTGTAGATTCAATCTGGTTCTATAACAGATACTGGTATCCAAATGAAGTGAGCAGCTAGAATTTTTTGTTTGTTTTAGTGGAGTTGTTGCCTTGAATCTAACTTTTTTTGGGGAACACTTAACCCCTAGTGCTCTTGTTTCAAATCTAAATTTCATTGGTTGAACATGATTGTTCGTATTTTAAGCTTAACTTCGAGGGAAATTACCCCCTCAAAGCTAGTTCTAGTCCTTTCCAGAAGATAATTCCTAGTTGAAAAGTGTCTCACGTATTACGTGCAATGGTCAATTAGGACTTGCATGGTTGGTAGGGAGTCAAATCAACACTCAAAGTTAGTGGCGAGGCCAAAAATTCTTTTTAGGGTGGACATTTTACTCAAAAATTTTAAAATTTTTTTCTCATGATCTATAAAAATAAAATAATGTATTCAAATTTACAGTATTGTATTTGATATTTAAAGATTCATAAAATAAAAAAATTATTGAACATCGATAAATATAGCGTATACAAATAAAAAATAAAAAAGAGGTTAATTATAACCCTTCACAACAAATGATACTAATTACATAAAAGATACTATAGTCTTTCTCTATATAACCAATCAAGCTATTAGCAATTGATCACTCATTACGTTATTTAACCTAATTTTCATAATATCTATAACTTTAAAAATGAGTCCGACATGTGAAAGATTTATCTAGATTGAAAGGGTGATACCTTATGATTACATGTGACATAGCATTAAATGTGTTCACGTGATGTTAACAAGACAAGACGCACGATAAAGAATCCTCTATTAAGCTTTTCAACAAAGTCGAGTTAATTAGAGGTTCGACAATGGTAGAAAGGGTTCGGTACTCTTTATGACCGAACTCGTCAGTCTGTTCAGCTAAGTAAGGAAAAAGCTCGGGTTGTACCAAGCCGACTCCGTTAAAGTATTCGGCAAAGCAATTGAAGAGATCGGTTTGTACCAAACAAAGTCCCTTAATCTGTTCGACAAATATCAAGTGTGTTCGGTATTCGATATGACCAAGCTGTTTTAAATGATAAATAGAAAGATAAATATTCGTTTATAATTTAGGCAATCAGATAAATGAATCAACGAAATTGTTGATATCAGGAGGAAATATTGGAGAAATGTTAGCAACTTCCCAAACTGAATGATTGAATTGAAGGAAGGTGTACCACCTTGAACCTAAAATCGTGGAAACCCTAAGGGGATAATGATCTATAAAAAGCAGGAGAGACCAAGGTGAAAAGTACGTTGAATTATCCTAATCTTAGCACAATTCTTTTTGTTCTATTACTAACTTAAATATCGGAGTGCCTTCTATCGAAGCATTTCGATCTTGGACAATTTGTTCGTTTTGCAAGAAAGAGTTGATGAGATTGTTCAGATTTGATTCCTAGAAGTCATATCACAAATTCACGTTCAGAGGTATAATCAATTTTTTACCTCTACATAGATGTATCCATAAAATGTTCAAAGTGTGTCCAAAAGTTTATGATTATTTAATTATATGACTATACTAATTGATAGAATAAAAAATAATAGAGTGAACACACTTAATTATACTTATAATAATTTTAAATACACATAAGTAATATTTTATAAAAAAAAATTTAGGGTGGGCCCGTGCCTCCCCTAATCCTCATGTGGCTCTGCCACTGCCCAAAGCTTGGTTCGTCTAGTTAATGGAGGTACATCATACTAATTAAATTGTTTTGACAGTCAAAAGGCTGACTTCAAGGGCTTGTCAAGTTTCAAATTTAGAACGTCTAGATTTATAGTTCGTTCTTATCTCCACTTGGGCTACCTTGAGGTTTTATTAATTGTATTTTATTGCTATGTTCAACAGACTGAGTAGGCTTAAGGCCATCAATGCCTGGGCTTTAAGCCCCACATTTTATAATTATAACCCCTAGTCCAAAATAAAAATTTAATTTTACAAAAATTATAATCACTTCCTTAACTTAATTTGATTGAATCGTAACTACGTGAAAAATCTCTTCTTATTTTTTCCAGTAAGTTCCATTGCCCTTCTTTTACAAATGAGTCCGAGTCCGGTAATACGTAGCCTAGTGCTTGCCTTCTCATTTGTGATTGTTTTGAAATTCAATCACAATTGATCTTTTGTTCTATTCTCGATTGAGGGAGGTTCCCCTTTAAATTTTTTATTGCAAAATTAAAGAACAATGCGGTATCATGGAAGTTGTCAACTTGCACTAAAAATATAGTGCTTCAAGCTTTTAGTTAAAGTATATATTATTATCTTGTTGGAGACTTGGAAAGAGGATGTGTACATGAATAAACCAATAGGGTGGTTGGCCAACTTTCACCCTCTTAGCGAAAAAGGTCAATGATCAATAATACAAGATTTAGTCTCTTATGCTCTGTCACACGCAAATGCAAAGGGGTTTCCTAATTTTTTTCCCTTTTTGATAAAAATAAGTGTTAAGGATCCATCAGGGTCTCAGAAGGATCACATGTACGAAATTTTTATCCTGCATACGTAAAGACTCTCTCCATAATCCAAACCCATGACACCCAAATAATAAAAGTTGCGGTTGTTCTTTTTTAACTCTTTTTTTGAACAGTCATTTTGAGTAATATATATACATTCTAATGTTTACGAGTGTTGTAATATGAAATCAATACCACAATTGGAAGTGTAATGCGAAAAAACGAAATAGTCTAGGGGATAATGTAAGATAAAAGATATAGTTAAAGGGGTCAATATATAATTTTTTTTTCAAGAATTTATTTGACATCCGGCCCATTCACTCCTTTCTTGCTACTCTTTTCTTTTGTCCATTCCACATACAAACAACCTCCATGGCATCTTCCATAAAATATTTTTAAGTACACCTCATTGATGAAGATAATTGAACTATTTATGTTTTTGACCCTTTCAAAAATATAATTAAGAAAGACACTACAATGGTTTTTTTCAACTAGGTCAATGTAGGGTGATCAATAGATTAGGTTCTGATTGAGCGAAGAATATCCTAATTAGATCCATTTAGATATGATCCTCNAATATAATTAAGAAAGACACTACAATGGTTTTTTTCAACTAGGTCAATGTAGGGTGATCAATAGATTAGGTTCTGATTGAGCGAAGAATATCCTAATTAGATCCATTTAGATATGATCCTCATCTGAACTATTTTAATCCTTTCAAGCTTATAGTTAGCAAATTAATCCTTCCCTTAGCTATTGACTTTTATATATTAGCCCTCAATTATTTATATTGATTTTACACCAACCAAACTTTGGTCATTGTTTGTATGGAAAATTTCCATGTATGGAGCAATATATATACATTCTAATGTTTATGAGTGTGGTAATGTGTAATCAATCAACGCTCACAATTGGAGGTGGAATATGAGAAACATAATTGTTGAGGGAATAATGTAAGATAAAAGATATAGTTAAAGGGATCAAAATATAATTGTTTTTTCAAGAATTTAGATCTGGTCCATTCACTCCTTTCTTGCTACTCTTTTCTTTTGTCCATTCCACTTACAAACAACCTCCATGACATCTTTCATAAAATATTTATAAGTACACCTCATTGAGACAGGCAATTGAATTATTTATGTTTTCGTCCCTTTCATTGATATAATTAAGAAAGACCCTATAATGGTCTTCTCAACCTAGTCAATAGATTAGGTTCTGATAGAAGGAATAATATTTAAGTTATATCCATTTAGATATGATCCTAATCCGGACTATTTGATCCTTCCAGGTCTATTTTTAGCAAATTAATCTGTATTCAAATCTTATTTATTAAGCTAAAGAATTAAAAAATTCAAATTATTAGATGTCTCGATGAAAGACCTTTTACTGCAGTGTTAAAAATTGAGTCAACCGAGACTGAAAATTCAATCGATTCAAGTTTTTCTACCCAACTTGTGCTCTTGTGAATCCAGTAAGTTAAAAAAGACTTGGTAAAAGAAAAAAAAACTCGGATTGAAGTCGAAGGCCTTTGATTTCAGTCGGGAGTCCAAGGGAGCCACCGTAGAGGCTAGCCCTAAGGCCGGCTTCATCTTTGGGTGCTTATTCTAATGCTTATATGTTAGTTTNAGAGGCCTAGCCCTAAGGCCGGCTTCATCTTTGGGTGCTTATTCTAATGCTTATATGTTAGTTTAATTAGATTCTAATATTATAGATGAAATTATAACACTTGATATCGTTTCCTATTACAATGCAATTTAAATAAATCTCAAACCGGAAAGAAGAATAGAATTGTAACACCCAACGCCGTTAAAATATTAATGTGGTTTTGATAAATTTGAAAATTGTTAATTTGAATTTATCATTTATTAAAATTACTTGATTTTAAGTAGGAGTGTTAATCGAACTGAATTTTTAGGACTTGAGCCCAAGCTTGTCGAACTCGTTTTTTTAAACGAAATTAAAAAATTATTGAAACTCGATTTGTTTAGAAAATGAATCGAGCCTGAACTCGAATGACTCAACTATTTTACGGTATCATATTTTCTTTGGATAAGACTAATGTATCGAGACACATTTTTCAATATGGTAATAGAAATTATTACAAAATAAGAGTGAGATTATAATTTGTGAGTTTTACTATCATATAATTTGTGAGTTTTACTATGCATTTTTTTATTTTTTTTGGTAAAATTCCATTTGATTCACAAAAGCAGCCTCTAACAAATCCCACATGAAATATTCATTGACGCAGATAGCCGTGTTTTCTACGTTTAAGTAATCCTATCGAAAACTAGTGGCCCAACTCAGCTTGAACAAACCACTAACAACTCCTGCCTACTTTCATCACTTTGACTTGAGAGCTTAAGCAGCTTTGAGATACAAGAAACCCATCCTTCCCAGATTTGCTCAACTTCAAAACAATGCCTATCATAGAAATTGTCCTGAGTGCTGTAACAACCGTTTTGTTTGAGAGATTGGCCTCTCTTGATCTGTTGAAATTTGCTCGCAGCCAGGGAATTCTTACCCAGGTGACGAAATTGCGCAACGTTCTGAGGACTATTCAAGCGGTGCTCAACGATGCAGAGACTAAGCAAATAAGGGACGAAGCTGTGAATCAGTGGCTGGCGGAACTGAGGGATCTGGCTTACGATGTGGATGATCTAGTGGACGAGATTGCGACAGAAGCTTTCGCCCATGAATTGAAGTTGGAGTCTGAAGCAGCTACCACAAGCAGGGTTCGGACCTTCCTCCCTACTTGTTGTAGTAATTTCCCAAGATCTGTTGGGCTCAAACTCAAGTTGGGCCCCAAGATTGAGGAGATCACTGCAAGATTACAAGATATTGCAAAACTAAAAGATGATCTAGGTTTGAGAATCAATCCCGAAGCAAGGTCAAACACAGGAACAGAGAGAATGACTGCTTCTTTGGTGGATGAGCCCCATGTTTATGGTCGGGAAAAGGATAAACAAGAAATACTTGGATTGTTGCTCAACGATGAATCAAGTAATGATGAACCATCCGTCATTCCAATAGTTGGTATGGGCGGTCTTGGCAAGACCACTCTTGCTCAACTTGTCTACAATGAAGAGAAAGTCGAGGATTTTTTTGATCTGAAAGTATGGGTGTGTGTTTCTGAAGAGTTTGATGTGCTCATGATTACAAACAAAATTTATGGATCAGCGACCAAAGGAAGTTGTGACTTCAAGGANCTAACCTCACTTCTCTCTCTAAGGGTATCCACAACCTCACCTCTCTTGATATCCTGCTTATCCAAGATTGCCCTAATCTTCGTTCCTTGCCTGACAAAAGGACACTCGACACACTCTCAAGGCTAATGATCACAGAGTGTCCACTTCTTGAACAACGGTGTTTGAAGGATAAAGGAGCAGATTGNACTTGGATACGGCGCAAGTAAGTCTTAAGGAGAAACTTTCTGGGAAAAAATTTCTCCTTGTTCTAGACGATGTTTGGAATCTGGACTACGTAAAATGGGATCTCCTGCGTGCTCCTTTTCGAGTTGGAGCACCTGGAAGTAAAATTATTGTTACAACTCGAGATGCACGCATTGCATTAACCATGGGTTCCGTCCCAGCTTACAATCCAAAGGTGTTGGGCGATGATGACTGTTTATCTTTATTAGCTCAACATGCGTTGTGTACAAGCAATTTTGGTGCCCATCCAAATTTGGAAGAAATTGGCCTGGCTATAATGAAAAAGTGTGGAGGCTTGCCGTTAGCAGCCAAGACCCTGGGTGGCATCTTGCGCAGTAAACGTAGCTCAAATGAGTGGAAAGATGTACTTGACAGTGAAATCTGGGATTTACCTGAGGATCAGAGCGGCATTCTTCCAGCTCTGAGATTAAGCTATCATCACCTACCTTCTCAATTGAAGCCGATGTTTGGATACTGCGCCATATTTCCGAAGGACTACTGGTTTGACAAGGACGAGTTAGTCTTGTTATGGATGGCAGAAGGATTTCTGCAACAACCGCAAAGAATGAGGAAACGCATGGAAGAGTTAGGTGATGATTGCTTCAATGAGTTGTTATCAAGGTCATTCTTCCAACTTTCAAGTAATACGGAATCAAAATTCACGATGCATGACCTTTTGAATGATTTAGCTCAACATGTTACGGGAGAAATATGCTTTAGGCTGGAAGATAATATGGACAACAATGAACGGTGTAGGATTTCTCCGAAGGCTCGCCACTCGGCATTCATGCGCCATGAGT
>CAUOFW020008691.1:268504-317408 GCA_963454935.2 Ilex paraguariensis
CCATTTGCGACCCCAAACCCACCCTTTCATCAGACCACTGCCACAACCACCAGCTTCCTCCTCCCCCCAGTATAAAGCACATGCAGTGCTTGTTGAAATGCCGCAACAGAAATACCCCAATCTCTAGTTTTTGTTTAATCTGAACCTGTGTGCCTCAATCGGTGATAGAGGTGGCAAAAACACTACAATGAAGAGACTGTACTAAACTCATTTCTTTTGATTTTTTTTTTTGGAATAGATTATTCACCATTTTTACTAAACTCTTCTCTATTTTTGTTTAGTTCTTTGTGTTGACAATACGTGAAAGCTCGCTAGGTGTCAGAGACTCCTAAGAAGAAAGTAGAGTTATGAAAAAGCTATGGAAATGCTACAAAATTCTAATAAGTGATGTTTTTAGCACTTCTATTTATAAAAAATTCCACTATAATTTGGGTTTGGGTTTGAATTAGTTGAAGAGTTTGAGTTTGGGTGCAATGATACTTTTATTTGGATTGAAATGATATGTTATTCGGAGTGTTGCCTTATCCTTTGATTTTTTGTGAACTTACTCCATCTAATGCCAATCTATGTTTTTTTTTGGTGAACTTCACGACAGGCAACAACTATCGGCGGTGCAGCTCTAGTGACTAGCGACGGCACAACTCAAATGGCGACAGTGACCTCCTAAAGAGTGGTTTGTTTTTTGTATTTGTTATTTTAAGGGGTTTTACATTTGTTTAGGCGATTTATATTTTTTTGTCGTTATTTATTTTTTTGTAGGTTGTCTCGGATTCACACGGCCATGCCACTTTCAACGTCACGCCACCGTCCTATTCATCGATAAGATTTTGGTTTTAGTTTTTTATAGGTTGTCTCATGTAGCTTTGAAGGTATGATAGATAGCTTTGTCTAAACCTTGAGATGTTACTTTCATTTTAGTCCATTATAGTCAATGATTTCCCTTGTGTGTTGATACAAGGACACTCAGGGTTGCAAGAAAGTTTGATGACCCCAATGATGAATGCCCCATTTTGGTAAACTAGATTAAGGAATGATTCATTTTGCAATTGTACAATATAATTATGTTTTGTGGTCATTCTTTAATCGTATGGTTAATATTATTATGATAGTTGGTAAATAATTGTGTTTGGGCCAGGGACTATGGGTTAAAATTATTATGTTTTTTTATAGTAGTTGGAAAAAATTTGTAAATAGGCAAAACAATGGTTAATATTATGATTTTTTTTTGTAGTAAATAATTGTGTTTAGGCAAGACAATGGTAAATACTATTACGTTGTCGTGGTAGTTGGTAAATAGTTGTGTTTAAGCATGGATATGGTGTGATTTGGATATGATTATGAAATATATAAGTTTTGTAGGCATGTTATATTTGTGGGATCATATTTTCAGGAGATACTCTATGTAATTCAAGGGTATAAAATTTTGAATTGGGCAAATCTTGGTTTTTGTTGATTTATTGACGTAGAGCTTGGTTTAGAAGTAGTTTATATCATTTTGATGTGTGATTGAAGTTGTTTGGAATTGAAAATTTTTATGGGTTTATTCTAATTTTTTTAGAAAACGGTTGTACCATAAAATCTTTTGTTTGGTCTGTCACTTTTTCAAAAATTCATATGGTGCAGTTGTTGTGGTTAGTTGTTCATGTAGGAAGAATGATTTTCTGTTGTTTTAGATGCATAAAAGTGGTATGTTTAGGATTTAACTACATCCATTTTATTTGGTCAATTGTATAGGCAAACACAGATTGATTTGTGGGTCCTCATTTAGAATAGACAACACAATTTAATTGAATTGGTGCAATATTAAGTTAGGAATGCCATGCAAGTTTCTTGGTTTCTTTGTTTTTTTTTTTTTTGATAAGTCTTGGTTTATTTGTTTAATTAGTATTTTCTAAAGGGTGGATTGTGTAATTAGAATTTTGATTGTCTATACACATTGATAGTTCATTGGGTTTCTATTTTTAGGGGATGTCCAAATATTTTTAAAAGCACAAAGAAAAATTGTTTTGATTAAATATTCACAATTTTTGTTTAGCATAACATAGTGCATTTACGCATGAACATTCCTTGTAATTGCATTCCTTCTAACAACTAAAAAGAAACCATTATGACCCACTTTATTTCATCAAAGTCATGGCATTAAGTTGGATATGTGAATGTTGGTCCTTAAATTGAGCTTCTCTTGCTAGGCGCTACCATTAGTTCTAACAAGGTATGTAGTTTCAACAATATAAATATTGTGTTATTAGAATGATTTATGGGACTTTGATCATTAAAGTTGGGTTTACTCCATATCTTTATTGAAATTTGTCTTCACGAGAATCTTTATAATGCCTTGTTGATCATGGGTGTGTTAAGAATATAGTTTAGGCTTTCAGCTTAATGCATGTGTACATTCAGTGTATGATTGTTTTGTATTTAAGAACAATGTTCGTCTTTTTTTTTTTTTTTTTTCTGAATTGCATAGCGTCCTCAAGTTGAGATACGTTGGTTGCATTCAAATTAACTCTATTGTAAGTGATTGGTCATTCGACATGATGAGGAATTTTATGAGTTTGCCTATGTTCAGTCTTGAGTTTCTGTACCCGAATTGTGGTTTTGTTTTGTTTTTAGTGTTTCATGCTCTGTATGGTTGCTAGAAAATGCTCCCCCCCGAATTATCTTTTTGATTATGTATAAATTTTTGCCTTGTTTATATGCTATTTATTTTTCTACAAAAAAAAAAAAAAAATTAGGTTTAGGGTTTATGTTTAATATATTTAATCCAATCTTGAAGATCTGACTTTTAGTCAATTACTTTTCTAATTAACATTGTTTGGAACATATTCTTTTCTTTCTTATTACATTTGTTTAGAAAGCAACATGCTATAGACAAACCTTTAAGTAATTGTGCATAATTTTGATACTTGGTTAGGTTAATGCTTGAAGTAATTATGTTTGGCAATTGCACCCAATTAATAACCCTCATGCATTTCTCCCAATAAGCTTTTCCAAAATTGAAATTTATATCAACTCATTCATTCCCCCAAATTAATTTGCATGAATTTCATCTCTTTCATGCATTTTGAGATTTGGGATTGACCTTATTTTTTGGGGATAATAAACATTAAGTAAATTACTAATTCGGTTCATATTGCGCAAATGCAGGATTGCCAGAGATTATTATAGAAGTTGTGTAGAGTAGAAATCTTTTCACGAGTGGTAATTTTACATAATTGTAATGTAGTTTTTGATGATTTATTGGAGTAGACATTGATTTAAAAGTAGTTTATATTGTTTTATTGTGTGTGCAAGTTGCTTGGGATAGGAAAATTTATGGACTATTTCTAAATTTTTGAGAAAATGGTTGTGTATCACACAATTTTATGTTTGACATGTCACAAGTATTTATATGGTGCGGTTGTTTTGGTTAGTTATTCATGTAGTAAGAATATTTTCAGATGCATAAAAAGAGCATATTGTTTATTTTTTAACCACATTCATTTTACTTGGTCCTTTGGACAGACGGTGTTTATTGATTTGTAGGTCTTAATTTAGAATAGGAAGCACGAATTGATGGGATTGGTACAATTGAACTTAAAAGAATGACATGAGAGATTCACAGTTATTTGTCTATAATAAGGGAGTTAGTCATTTGAATTTTATCCATATATATTTTTTCCGTTTATTTTTATCACATCACTCAATTCTATCACAAGTTGAATGTTAATTTTTGATTGATTTTTGGCTCAAAATATAATTTTAATTTTAAATATTGTTTATATACGATAATGAATATATATATTTGATAGAAACGATTTTTTATTGATAAAAAATGGAGTACATCATTCTGAATAAGATGTGTTTGTTACAAATGAAGGGCATTGTTCCCTCCATAAGCAAGGATTCATGCAACTATTTGCATATTTTGTCAGGCAATTTGCCACCGCATTTCCTTCTCTATGAGTCCATGAAGTTGAGTACTCTTTGAATCCTTTTACTAAGCTGTTAATTTGATCAGTGAACTTACTTTGCAAAATTCCATGAACTCTTCGAGAATACACCAGAACACTCCTCCGACTCGAAAACAGCCACATCAAAGTTGATCTTTAGAACACCCAAAGGGGGAGGAGACCACTTACCAGCTTCTAAATGGAGAGATTGTAAGTATTGTTGTGTCATTATTTCAATCTTCTGACGAGACCAAAATTAAGTTAGGCGGTCGGATTTTGTTGTATCGTGTCTTCAAAGACGAGTTATTGATAGTATTTTTTAAAGTAGAATGGGAATGGAATTCAAGGTTAAGAAGCATTANAGTTAGGCGGTCGGATTTTGTTGTATCGTGTCTTCAAAGACGAGTTATTGATAGTATTTTTTAAAGTAGAATGGGAATGGAATTCAAGGTTAAGAAGCATTACTATAGTATAGTAATTAAGAAACTTTGTATTTGAGCTTTAATATGTCAAAAAATATCAACATTGTGTGCAATTTAGTATATAATCAAATCGTGAATTAAATTAAATTTAATTTTTTAGCAAAAAACTTGTTTGTCATTACTGGTATGAGTTGTTTGGCAATAAGTTTAAAATTTCTCTTAGCCATGAACCTATTTGAGTTGTGCGAAGTCACTCATTACTTAAATTCGTATGGTTTGAACAAACTAAAATCAAGAAGCGTTCGGACTCATCAAATCATTTAATAGCTGTGTTCTAGGACAGGTATATCGAGGGTGTATCGTGCTAGGACGCCCTCTTGGTGCATACATATTGTTTTTTTTTTGGGTAAATCTACATAGCTTTTATTTAAAATTGCCCCATGAACATTATATTATCCTAATTTATCCCATGAACTATGAAANTAATAAACATTAAGTAAATTACTAATTCGGTTCATATTGCGCAAATGCAGGATTGTCAGAGATTATTATAGAAGTTGTGTAGAGTAGAAATCTTTTCGCGAGTGGTAATTTTACATAATTGTAATGTAGTTTTTGATGATTTATTGGAGTAGACATTGATTTAAAAGTAGTTTATACTGTTTTATTGTGTGTGCAAGTTGCTTGGGATAGGAAAATTTATGGACTATTTCTAAATTTTTGAGAAAATGGTTGTATCACACAATTTTATGTTTGACATGTCACAAGTATTTATATGGTGCGGTTGTTGTGGTTAGTTATTCATGTAGTAAGAATATTTTCAGATGTATAAAAAGAGCATATTGTTTATTTTTTAACCACATTCATTTTACTTGGTCCTTTGGACAGACGGTGTATATTGATTTGTAGATNTGTAGTAAGAATATTTTCAGATGTATAAAAAGAGCATATTGTTTATTTTTTAACCACATTCATTTTACTTGGTCCTTTGGACAGACGGTGTATATTGATTTGTAGATCTTAATTTAGAATAGGAAGCACGAATTGATGGGATTGGTACAATTGAACTTAAAAGAATGACATGAGAGATTCACAGTTATTTGTCTATAATAAGGGAGTTAGTCATTTGAATTTTATCCATATATATTTTTTCCGTTTATTTTTATCACATCACTCAATTCTATCACAAGTTGAATGTTAATTTTTGATTGATTTTTGGCTCAAAATATAATTTTAATTTTAAATATTGTTTATATACGATAATGAATATATATATTTGATAGAAACGATTTTTTATTGATAAAAAATGGAGTACATCATTCTGAATAAGATGTGTTACAAATGAAGGGCATTGTTCCCTCCATAAGCAAGGATTCATGCAACTATTTGCATATTTTGTCAGGCAATTTGCCACCGCATTTCCTTCTCTATGAGTCCATGAAGTTGAGTACTCTTTGAATCCTTTTACTAAGCTGTTAATTTGATC
Organism: Ilex paraguariensis; assembly: GCA_963454935.2. Taxonomy (NCBI): domain Eukaryota; kingdom Viridiplantae; phylum Streptophyta; class Magnoliopsida; order Aquifoliales; family Aquifoliaceae; genus Ilex; species Ilex paraguariensis. The sequence goes on from CAUOFW020008691.1 coordinate 274,345, forward strand.
AGTGAACTTACTTTGCAAAATTCCATGAACTCTTCGAGAATACACCAGAACACTCCTCCGACTCGAAAACAGCCACATCAAAGTTGATCTTTAGAACACCCAAAGGGGGAGGAGACCACTTACCAGCTTCTAAATGGAGAGATTGTAAGTATTGTTGTGTCATTATTTCAATCTTCTGACGAGACCAAAATTAAGTTAGGCGGTCGGATTTTGTTGTATCGTGTCTTCAAAGACGAGTTATTGATAGTATTTTTTAAAGTAGAATGGGAATGGAATTCAAGGTTAAGAAGCATTACTATAGTATAGTAATTAAGAAACTTTGTATTTGAGCTTTAATATGTCAAAAAATATCAACATTGTGTGCAATTTAGTATATAATCAAATCGTGAATTAAATTAAATTTAATTTTTTAGCAAAAAACTTGTTTGTCATTACTGGTATGAGTTGTTTGGCAATAAGTTTAAAATTTCTCTTAGCCATGAACCTATTTGAGTTGTGCGAAGTCACTCATTACTTAAATTCGTATGGTTTGAACAAACTAAAATCAAGAAGCGTTCGGACTCATCAAATCATTTAATAGCTGTGTTCTAGGACAGGTATATCGAGGGTGTATCGTGCTAGGACGCCCTCTTGGTGCATACATATTGTTTTTTTTTTGGGTAAATCTACATAGCTTTTATTTAAAATTGCCCCATGAACATTATATTATCCTAATTTATCCCATGAACTATGAAATTTATTTCAATTGCCTCTTTCGTTAAGATTAACCATTGCATTAGACAAACTAACTGTTAATATTAATAGAATCTGTCTCATTTAATAATTAGTCTTAATGGAGTTTATCTCATTTTTCGATTAATCTTAATGAAAGGGGTAGATTGAAGTGAATTACATAGTTCAGGGTATAAATTAAGATAATTGAAAGTTGAGGGGCAATTTAAAACAAAAGTCATAGTTCATGGGATATTTATGAGATTTACCTTCTTTTTTTTAGTGGGGCTATTCTTACACCTTAAATATGTTTTCTCACCTCATTTAGTTATTTTGTTCCAAACTACTAAATTCACATCATCTATACTCATTTCTTTAATTACTAAATTCATCTCATTTATACACATTCAATTCAACTATTAAATATTTATAATATTAAACAAAACTGACTTTAATAAGTAAATTCAACAGTCTCAAATAAATTCATTCAACAATCACTAACATTTCTCTCAAAATTATTCACGTTGTATTTTAGCTTCAGACATGAGTTATCCCTAGTATATGTTATAAAAGTGAAACAAAAATAATAATTGGAGTGAAATTTCAATATTCTAAGAAGGTCATTAATATTTTAACATATTTTTATTGATGTCTTTTAAATATTTTTTGGTGTTTTAGATATTTTTATTAAAGTTTGACTAATATTTTAAAAATAATTTTGAACTAATTTTTATTCTACTTTTGAAATATTTTCGTATTGAAGTATTGCAATAATAAATTGAAACGAAATTTTGATCAAATTGATATGAAATTGGATGAATTTAATTTTTAATTAGTAAATATAGAAGATGTGGGTTTAATAACTAATGAGCTAAGTATAAATGAGGTGAACTTAGAAGTTTGAAGTAAAAAGATTAAATGAAGTGGAAAAAGAGATTTAAAGGGTGGGAATGACCCCACCTTTTTTGGGCAAAATTAGCCCATCACATGGTTCTTTTCAAAAAAAAAAAAACCACTAGTGATAAATATGCAATATATAACTTACACAAAGATGAAAATAATTTTTTTTTCTTTTTTACAAGTCCACCCTAGTCATATATCTAAGGGCTGTAGACCCGTCATTCATGGTGGTGGACGCCGTATAAGACCACCACTTCCTCTTGTCCGCCACCCAGTTAGACTAGTTGGTCTCTACTCAAAAATGCAAAGCCATTGCCCCTTCTTTTCCTTTTTCTTTCGTCGGCGGTATTAAAAGTTCCAATATTTTAAGATTAAGTTATAATTTTTTGAGTGTTTGAGTTACAACTAAAAAAATTATAATTTATCGCAAGTTTTTTTTATCGATCATGATTTTTTTTTTAAATGTCTAGTTACAACATTTAAAAAAAGAAGTTATAGTTGATTGAAATTGTTAATGATCAATGCCAATGTTCCCTGATCGTAACTTTATAATACCACTCCAAATATGTAAGAGTTGAGTTGGTGATGAGACATCAAAGAGTTGGAATTCAAGTAAAATGGTAATCCAAGCAACTAGGAACTGGTAATAAGGATTTAGGACCAAGAGTCTTAATCTAACTCTACACCGTACTTCTGAGACTTGGTGACAAGATTAATTGAGACACATCTTCCTATTAATACTAGCAATGCACCATGTGCGTTGTACGTGAATAATTTTTGTACATACAAATTAATAAAACATAATAGGTATATTTGTATCTAAATTAAATATCATCAAAAATTTATCAAACTTAGTTTACATTGCTTATATTTTATTATGTTTGTTCTCAAAATTCTTAGTTCTAACTATAAAAAATATAAAAAAAAGATTTAAAAAAAAAAAAGAAATAGTTAAATTTATATTTTTTAGAATTTTGTGATTGAGATTATTTTTTAGTGATGTTTGAGAATTAAATTTTTTGAAATTCATTTGATTAGGATGTCATTTATAATTCCTTGAATAAAAACATAATAATTGTCAATATACTAATCACATTGAAACCTTACTATAATTAGGAATTAATTAGGTCAATTAGGATAACATTTAATTTACTACTCTATAATATATATTATCAAGCATATTAAAAATCTAAAAAATTTAAGTTTTACTTAAAAATATGCTACAATATCTATTTTTGCGTAAAATCTTAATACAACTTGAAATGTTTATTGTGATTAAAGAATTATACTCATGTAATAAAAATTATTTTTAAAAAATTATATATATAATTTTTTTTTATCTTAGAATTAAAAGGGTTAAAATTTTCGATGAAAAAAAAATACATATATATAGGCATAATATTATCTTTGCATATAAGATAAGTAATATTAGATTGACGGAATTTTTGAATTTTTATTGAAAATATAATAATGCATATTTTTTAAAGATAATATAATCAATTAATTTTTTTTTTATAAAAACTAATTAAATAATTAAAAGCATAGTTTTTAAACCCGGCCCGGACACCAACTCGGAGAAGGGACCGGGTCAATGGATTTCTGGTTCAACCACTGGGTCACTGGTCGAACCGGTGATATAATAAAAAAAATAAAAAATAATTATTAATGATGATAAATAGACTAAAAAATTAAAATAGTTATAAAAATAACATGTTTAATATATATTAAATCAAACAAAGTTATCAAGCCTGAATCACTTAATTGCATTCAATTAACAAACCAATGCATTCAATTAACAGCTCAGCTTCCACCCTCAAACTTGAATCACTTAATTGCATTCACTTAATTTTTGAGTTAACAAACACTGAACGAATGATTTAGGATTTAGGGCAAAACAGAAGGGGAAAAGAAAAAGACACAAAAATGTAAAAAAAAAACATATTTATACTAAAGGAACAAAACCGGCCGGTTTTGTAAACCCGGTCCGGTTTTCACAGGTTATCGGTTTTTTGACCGGTTCTTTGCTCAAACGGTCCAATTACAAAACCGGCCCGGTTAGGGTACCGGTTCATCGGGTCACCGGATCAACCCGCTGGGCCGGGTCGGGTTTTAAAACACTGATTAAAAGAGATGTTATAGATAATTTATAGATTTAAAAATATAAGGATATAATAGTAATTTAAATATTTAATTGTGAAATAATAGAATGATCTTTACAATCCTTTATAAGGGTAAAATAGAGATTCAAAAATTTTTCATCTTAAGGCATTTTTATCAGTGGTATAAATAGATAAAGACTACTGTAAATAAAGGCATCAGATACCAAGTAATTCATTCGATCCTACTCTATTGACTTCGTACTATTCTTCGACTTGTGTTCTTCATGGTCCAGTCCACATCTCTCTCTCTAGCTCTCTCTCACACACACAGTACAATTATTACATTAGTCTAATTGTATAAACCAATAATGTTGGTTGAATGACTTAAATGAGATGATAGCTACTCCAAGTCGATCTGTAATGGGACAATTGCATTGCTTTCTATAAATTTCTAGATGTCATGAATTAATGTAACAGTTGAGCTGGGTGGAATAGGAGGTGGATTTTTCTTGTAAAAGGGGACTCTGGAGTAAATATTGTGCGTAATAGTTATACCATGTCAATATTCTCATGTCGTGTAACTGCCCAATGATAAAGCAAATAAATGGGCAAGTGACTCCCATTTTTTGAATATGTGACGGTTATTATCTTACATGAATAGGTGATTATTTGAAGTAGTGACATTCATTTTGCTAATTTGTTTGTTTATTTGCATTTGGGATACACTGAACATGTGAATAAATCTCTCTCTTTCTCTCTCTCTCTGTATATGTTGCTAAATTAATTTGTTAATTTTATAACACCATACTTAGTTAAGTATGGGAAAATCAAGTTATTTTTAATTATCTTACCACATCTTGATATTTTTCAAATGACACAGAAACTCTAACCCGAAAATTTTTAATTTGTCTTTTAAAATAATAATTTGGATGAAACAAATCATTTTCGTCTTTCGTGAAAATAAAAAACACACACAACGAGAAAGCAATTTATTATGCCTTCACTCTCGTTTTGCCTCCTAAACCCATAAATTCCTACTATAAACTATTGTATTAATCTCTTTCTTTTAATTTTAATTATTTCATTTTAGTCCATTGAGTTTTTAATTTTTATGATTTTGGTTCAATTGGAAACAAAAATATAAGATAACTAACAAAGTGTTCAGGTGCATCTCACGTGATCACATTTGGGTTACTTTGGTCTCTCAAGTTTAGTCACGTGAGTTGCACGTGACTATCTCCATTAATCAATTTAAACTGCAGTTTTTTATTATACCAAAGTGATATAAATTAAAAATTTAAGGGATTAAATTGACACAATTAAAAGGTCGTGGACCAAATAGACACAAAGGACATAATTTTTGAAATAAAAATATATGGGAAACGTTCATGTCTCCTTAATTTTGGATCAAAATAAAACAAAATCGCATAGTTTGAGGGAAAGTGAAATAACTTTTCATTTAATTTGTAAAGGATGTTTGAATAAAATTAGGGAAAATCATACTTTCCACCCTGAAAGATTTAAAAATTTTTAGTTTGTACTCTCAAAGATTAAATTTTTCACATTACTATTAAAATTTTAATTTTTAAGGGTACAATATAAGAATTTTAAATTTTTTGGTGTGCAAAAGGTTAAGTATTAAATATATCTTAGAGGATGCAAGTATATTTATTCTACGCGATATCTATTATTCTCATATCTTCATTTAGAGCAATGCTATTAGGACCTACTTTATTAATATAATTTATTATATATGGCCTGCGGATTGACTATGGATCCCATGAAATATTGGAATTTAATATTAATCCAATAATTCTAATGACATCACATTACTAGATCAACAAATTAACTCAGATTTGATGCACCACATACTAAGTATTTAATGCAGTAATTAAGAAGGAAACTCAACACAAACAAACACAAATTAAACGGTTCAGTTATGATGACCTACTCCACTATGAAGGGCTACAGTCGTCTGAGTATTTTATTGCTTTAGCAGTGTAAAGTATTTAGATGTGAGTAATGCTCTTCTGGGTAGATGGAGTTTACAATTTATAGACGTCTCTTAATAAATGGAGGAGTTATTCTCGTAACAGGTGAGACATTACAATTTATAGGCGCCTCCACCACACGAAAATGCTATGCAATCTCCTCATCATTGTCCAGAGACATACAAAACTGGTAGCATCCAGCTTTATTTGGTTTGCACACGAAAATGCATTGCAAATGCCTGGACCCTTACACCACTTAAAAGGAAAAGGTTTTCAAAGAAGGAATGGTCTCCACTTGTTTTTTTGTCACTATTTGAAAGTTGAAACTTTCATAGGAGAGGGAGCGGTGAGATTTGAATTTATGACGTAACAATTTATCGACGGACTACGGAATTATTGGACCATCATTGATTCTCGTCCCTATTTCTCTTCTACTTTACTCTTTTGACAAATATTTTGAAAAAAATAACGACTTGATGAAATATGAAACAAATTTTCGCCTCATTCCTTGATGAAATTCGAAGATCCATTTGACCAATTTCATTCATATGCATATATATATATATAGACACACACACACACACAGAGCTCATCCACATATATTATTCATTGACATGAACACCACATAAACTAGATCAACAACTTACAAAGCAAAAAAGAAAATTAAAATAGTAGAGAGATATGAAAGAAAACAAAGGAGTTGTAATTCCTACCTTTGTCCAGAGCTAGTAGTTGTAGGTTCAAAGTTTCGGTCCTTAAGCTTCTCCTTTTCCAACAATGGGGTCCTCTCTCTCTCTCTCTCATTTGTTTTGCTCGTATTTATACACTGAGGAGTGGGCTTCTGTCCAAGTAGTTGGTGAGTCATGGGCGGCAATGGAAGGGCTTAAATTGACGCATTGAGTCGTTAATAAAGTTATTTGAAATATAATTTGATTTGATTAAGTCGTAACTAGAGTCGTGGAAAACCCATTCCCTTTTTTTCCCGATACATTGCATTATCCCTTCTTTCCCCTGTCACGTAATAATAGTCCATTGCTTACCTTTGAAATTTCTCATTTTGATGGTAGGACTGACTTATTTTTAAATTCAATCATAGTTGATCATTTGTTGTATACTCGATCATGAAGTTTTTGGGGAGCTTCCGCTTTACATTTTTGGTTACAAACTGAAATAACAGTATGACATTGTTCTATATTAAAATATATAGTGCTTTAGGGTGGTTAGCTACCTCTCACTCTCTTAACCAAAAAAGTCACGGATCAATCCGTTCAAAATACAAGATTTGGTTTCTTTTGCCCTCTCACCAGCAAATGCAAAGCAGTTTCCTTATTTTTTTTATCTTTTTGAAAAAAAATAATAATGATCATTATACGAGGCTCCTTGCAGGTGTTAGAAGAGTCATATGTACAAAATTTTATCCTGGTAAAACCTATATCCGCATTGCAAACACTGATTTTTTGAATGAATTTACTGTAGCGATCTAAATGTTATGCACGTATAAATCTCAAAAGGTATATGTACNTTATTAGATGTCTCGATGAAAGACCTTTTACTGCAGTGTTAAAAATTGAGTCAACGGAGACTGAAAATTCAATCGATTCAAGTTTTTCTACCCAACTTGTGCTCTGGTGAATACAGTAAGTTAAAAGANGCAGTGTTAAAAATTGAGTCAACGGAGACTGAAAATTCAATCGATTCAAGTTTTTCTACCCAACTTGTGCTCTGGTGAATACAGTAAGTTAAAAAAAACTTGGTAAAAGAAAAAAAAACTCGGATTGAAGTCGAAGGCCTTTGATTTCAGTCGGGAGTCCAAGGGAGCCACCGTAGAGGCCTAGCCCTAAGGCCGGCTTGATTTTAGTAGGAGTATTAATCGAACTGAATTTTTAGAACTTGAGCCCAAGTTTGTCGAACCCGTTTTTTTAAACGAAATTAAAAAATTATTGAAACTCGATTTGTTTAAAAAATGAACCGAGCCTGAACCCAAATAACTCAACTATTTTACGGTATTATATTTTCTTTGGATAAGACTAATGTATCGAGACACATTTTTCAATATGGTAATAGAAATTATTACAAAATAAGAGTGAGATTATAATTTGTGAGTTTTACTATCATATAATTTGTGAGTTTTACCCCTTACGGATATCTTACATATGCATTTTTTTATTTTTTTTGGTAAAATTCCATTTGATTCACAAAAGCAGCCTCTAACAAATCCCACATGAAATATTCATTGATGCAGATAGCCGTGTTTTCTACGTTTAAGTAATCCTATCGAAAACTAGTGGCCCAACTCAGCTTGAACAAACCACTAACAACTCCTGCCTACTTTCATCACTTTGACTTGAGAGCTTAAGCAGCTTTGAGATACAAGAAACCCATCCTTCCCAGATTTGCTCAACTTCAAAACAATGCCTATCATAGAAATTGTCCTGAGTGCTGTAACAACCGTTTTGTTTGAGAGATTGGCCTCTCTTGATCTGTTGAAATTTGCTCGCAGCCAGGGAATTCTTACCCAGGTGACGAAATTGCGCAACGTTCTGAGGACTATTCAAGCGGTGCTCAACGATGCAGAGACTAAGCAAATAAGGGACGAAGCTGTGAATCAGTGGCTGGCGGAACTGAGGGATCTGGCTTACGATGTGGATGATCTAGTGGACGAGATTGCGACAGAAGCTTTCGCCCATGAATTGAAGTTGGAGTCTGAAGCAGCTACCACAAGCAGGGTTCGGACCTTCCTCCCTACTTGTTGTAGTAATTTCCCAAGATCTGTTGGGCTCAAACTCAAGTTGGGCCCCAAGATTGAGGAGATCACTGCAAGATTACAAGATATTGCAAAACTAAAAGATGATCTAGGTTTGAGAATCAATCCCGAAGCAAGGTCAAACACAGGAACAGAGAGAATGACTGCTTCTTTGGTGGATGAGCCCCATGTTTATGGTCGGGAAAAGGATAAACAAGAAATACTTGGATTGTTGCTCAACGATGAATCAAGTAATGATGAACCATCCGTCATTCCAATAGTTGGTATGGGCGGTCTTGGCAAGACCACTCTTGCTCAACTTGTCTACAATGAAGAGAAAGTCGAGGATTTTTTTGATCTGAAAGTATGGGTGTGTGTTTCTGAAGAGTTTGATGTGCTCATGATTACAAACAAAATTTATGGATCAGCGACCAAAGGAAGTTGTGACTTCAAGGACTTGGATACGGCGCAAGTAAGTCTTAAGGAGAAACTTTCTGGGAAAAAATTTCTCCTTGTTCTAGACGATGTTTGGAATCTGGACTACGTAAAATGGGATCTCCTGCGTGCTCCTTTTCGAGTTGGAGCACCTGGAAGTAAAATTATTGTTACAACTCGAGATGCACGCATTGCATTAACCATGGGTTCCGTCCCAGCTTACAATCCAAAGGTGTTGGGCGATGATGACTGTTTATCTTTATTAGCTCAACATGCGTTGTGTACAAGCAATTTTGGTGCCCATCCAAATTTGGAAGAAATTGGCCTGGCTATAATGAAAAAGTGTGGAGGCTTGCCGTTAGCAGCCAAGACCCTGGGTGGCATCTTGCGCAGTAAACGTAGCTCAAATGAGTGGAAAGATGTACTTGACAGTGAAATCTGGGATTTACCTGAGGATCAGAGCGGCATTCTTCCAGCTCTGAGATTAAGCTATCATCACCTACCTTCTCAATTGAAGCCGATGTTTGGATACTGCGCCATATTTCCGAAGGACTACTGGTTTGACAAGGACGAGTTAGTCTTGTTATGGATGGCAGAAGGATTTCTGCAACAACCGCAAAGAATGAGGAAACGCATGGAAGAGTTAGGTGATGATTGCTTCAATGAGTTGTTATCAAGGTCATTCTTCCAACTTTCAAGTAATACGGAATCAAAATTCACGATGCATGACCTTTTGAATGATTTAGCTCAACATGTTACGGGAGAAATATGCTTTAGGCTGGAAGATAATATGGACAACAATGAACGGTGTAGGATTTCTCCGAAGGCTCGCCACTCGGCATTCATGCGCCATAACTATGAAGTGTACAACAGATTCAAGGCATTTGATCATGAACTTCTGTCCCTGCGGACATTCTTAGCACTGCCATTTTATCCACAAAGCCTAAGCAAAGCCTATTTAAGTAATAGTGTTTTAGTCAACATATTGCCAAAATTGCCGTGCTTAAGAGTCTTATCTTTGAGTGTGTACACTATAACAGAGTTACCCAACTTGCTTGGCGATTTGAAACATCTTCGTTTCCTAAATTTATCACGCACACATATTGAATGGTTACCTGAATCAGTGGGCGGTCTCTACAATTTACAGACATTATTGTTGCGTGCATGTCCTAAACTTTGTAAGTTGCCCACTAACATTGGAAATTTAGTTAACCTCCACCATCTTGACAATGCTAATACTCCCAAATTACAAGGGATGCCCGCCGGGATTAGTATGTTGAAAAGTTTGCAAACTTTGCCAAAGTTTGTTGTGTGTAAAAGTGGTGGATTGGGACTTAGCCATTTGAACAACCTAGAGCTTCTACGGGGGATGCTTTCCATTGTAGGGTTGCAAAATGTTAAGAATGTGCTGGATGCAGAGGAGGCCAATTTAAATCGTAAACAGNCAAAACGTTAAGGATGTGCGGGATGCAGAGGATGCCAATATAAATCGTAAGCGGGATCTTGATGAGTTAGAATTGCTATGGAGTAGTGAGGATGAAGATTCTCAAAATGAAGTGCTCCAAGCCAACGTACTCAACATGCTACGGCCGCATAAAGGATTGAAACATCTCAAAATTGAGTTTTACAGGGGCTTAACATTCCCCAGTTGGATTGGGGATCTGTCGTTCTTAAAAACAACGCAGATTAGTCTAAGAGGATGTACAAAATGTGAGTCTTTGCCACCACTTGGTCAGCTACCTCTGTTGAAAGAACTACATATTCAAGGATTGAATGCAGTAAAGAACGTGGGTGCTGAGTTCTATAAGGATGGTGGCTCATTGGAGACTCGATTTCCGTTACTCGAGACTCTGAGCTTTGAGGATATGCCGGAATGGGAAGGATGGTGTAGTTATATTGGTGCTGAATTTGTTGGACATTTCCCTTGCCTTCGTCAGCTTACCATGTCCAAGTGTCCTAAATTGGTGAGTGTCTCGGTCCTAAGGCTTCCTTCTCTTCACAAATTAAAGATAGAAGGTTGTAGAGAGGTGGTTCTAAAAGGTCTCGTTGAATTAACCTCTCTAAGACAACTGTTTTTTAGGGATATTTCAGGACTGACCCATTTGCAGGAAGAATTCACTCATTTCTTGGTGTCAGTTGAAAATTTTGAAGTGTGTGACTGTGCTGCACTAGTGACTCTGTGGCAGAAGGGGAATACACCACAACACCTTTCCCATTTGCAACACTTAAGTGTCGAGGGATGTTCCGAACTTGTGTGCTTGACTGAAGAAGATCAAATGCTACCTCGTAATCTTGAATCATTGCGAGTATCTGGCTGCGATTGTCTGGAGAGGTTGCCAAATGGTCTGGAAAGCCATACTTCTCTCAAAGTATTGAAATTCGAAAAGTGCCCAAAGCTCGTGTCCTTTCCAGAGGCCAATCTCCCGCCCATGCTTAGAAGTCTTTGGTTAACAGACTGCAGTTCACTAGAGTCCCTGCCTAATTGCAACTCTTGTCTTGAGGAGTTGCACCTCGAGGAATGCGCGTCTCTGAGATCCCTGCCAATGGATACACTTTCCTCCACCCTTACGTCACTTGAGATTCGTAATTGCAAGGAATTAGAGTCAATTTTAGAGCCAATCAGACTGAACATGGAGGAGCCAGGATGTTTTAGGATCAGTGATTGCCCAAATTTAAAGTCATTACGGCTATATAAGCCGGATTTTTATTGTAGCTTGTCTTATAAGAAGGGACAGCCATTCCCAACCAGAAATAGTTTGCTTACTCCCAACCTCAGAGAGCTTAGTATCGGAGGTATTGTGAATGACATTTCTTTTGCAAGCAAGTTTCAAAGCCTCACATCCCTTGAACAGTTGTGGATGACTAATTGTGATAATCTTGAGTCCTTTCCTCAAGAGAATTTGCCCCCCAACCTTACACATATTTGGATCACAAATTGCAAAAAATTGAAGCCTCTATCAGAGTGGGGCCTCCACAGACTCTCTTCTCTGCGATACTTTGGAATGAGTGAAGTGTATCCAGAGCTACATTCCTTGCCGGATGAGTGTTGGCTTCCTTCTACTCTAACATCACTTTTAATCGGAGGCATGCCTAACCTCACTTCTCTCTCTAAGGGTATCCACAACCTCACCTCTCTTAATGACCTGTATATCAAAGATTGCCCTATTCTTCGTTCCTTGCCTGACGAAAGGACACTCGCCACACTCTCCTCTCTTGATTCCCTGTATATCGAAGATTGCCCTAATCTTCGTTCCTTGCCTGACAAAAGGACACTCGCCACACTCTCATGTCTAAGCATCAGAGAGTGTCCACTTCTTGAACAACGGTGTTTGAAGGATAAAGGAGCAGATTGGCACAAGATCGCCGACATCCCCTATGTTCGTATAACTCAACGGAGTTGAAATTAAGCTGGATTACTTCTGAGGGAGGATAAGGATGAGGTCAGAGTCCATCCCCACTTGCTTATCTCAAGTTCAGGTTCATTCCGTTCATGACACATGTCTCTTGTTTTTTATTTATTTATTTATTTGTTGACTCTATTATCTATTTTTGAGGGATTAAAGTGTAGCTAGCACAACAAAACTATGGCCCAGAATTTCCAATTTACGTCTCTGCTATCAATTTTTCCGATTTATCACCTCAGCTATATTTTCAATTTTCTCTATTCGTTTTTTTTTTCTCCAGATCCTATTTTGCCATTTTTTTTTCTTTTTTTTTTCATCTGCTCCATCTCTGCAGGCTTCTATTTGCCATTTTTTTTATTCAAAACCTCCAAAGCGGAGAGCTTTCTCTACCTTTTCATATCAACCAACAATTCCTCCTAGTGTAAAACCTTGAACGATTTTGTGGTCTTGAAGCCAATTGACATTGCTATTCAAAAAAAAAAATATCAACCAACAATTCCTCCTAGTGTAAAACCTTGAACGATTTTGTGGTCTTGAAGCCAATTGACAATGCTGTTCAAAAAAAAAAAAAAAAAAAGCCAATTGACAATACTCAACTCAATGTGCTAACAATAAGTCCACTTCTCAATATGCTGAGAGGGAGAGGACTGCGAGCAAGCAATGACTGAACAATGGCGTTGAGTAGATGGTTGTTTAACAGGTCCAAACCCATATAGCGGTTAAATTCTGAATGAACAATGACTGAAGTTATGCTAATTTTTTTCACATTGTCCCAAAATTCAACAGCCTGTGGACATTTTTCGTCAAAAATACACCTAATGTTTGTTTTGACATGCATTCCCCTGCCACTTAGTATGTCGCTCAATTGTCTTATTTGTGTTGGTGTGTGCAGAATGTCGTGAGGACTGTTTTAAGGAGCACTTCATCATGAGGTTGGTCATATCTTTTACATAGAGGAATTAATTTCATGAGAATTAGTATGCTACTTTATGAATTCATCAGTAATACCTAGGGGTATGAATGGTCGTTCTGAGATTCCATTAATAATGTATCTATGGTTTGATTGTCTTGCTCTTCTGAGCTCATTAACAGAGTAAATATGGTTCAACGAAAAATGGAACAGTAAGGTGTAGCACTCTTGGATGTTTTTTTTTCCCAGAGAGTAAAATCTCTTGGATGTTAATTACATTGAGAGTGGAACTGAATATGTTTTGTGGCATCATCATATTCACAATTAAGATTTTGGGGCATACAATATTCTCTCAAAGTATTTGCATTGTTTGGGACATGACAATGTTCTGAAAAATAGGAAACTATGTTCTTATTGTAATTTTTCATTATTTTCTGTAAATAAATCATCAGTATTCTTGTGTTGTTTACACAGAAGTAGCTATATAAGCTGGCTGTTGCGTGAAGTTTTATTGGTGTATTTCAATTTTTTCTATAAGTTTAGGTATGGTGATTCAGGTATGAGAAGTATCATGTCTGTGATGGAGGTGAGGAGGAGGAGAGAAAGGCCAACTACAATGACTTGGTAAGAAGACTTATTTTTATCGTTTTCTACACAAATCTGACTTATTTCTTAGAAAGGTCAGCTGTGTATTTACTCAACAGCGTGATGTTTCGTCTGTTAGAAATTATTCCTGCGGTTTTTAAGATAGAGACCAATTCACATGATTTTTTGTTTGGTTTGTTAATTGTATCGCAATGGTATGATGTCATTCAAGCTTTGTGTTTCTCTCACATTCAAGGACATGTAGCTGTATAATGTTCAGTCAGCATATTGTTTTTACTATTCTTTTTGTTATACAAAGTGATGCAGATGCAGAGCCATACGCACTCTAGGATAGAACTTTTCTTTGGACCTAACTTACATATAGACAAACCTTAGAAAATAGCTGCAAGAAAGGGCAAGTTCATAGGCTGCTTTTTCCTATGGATACTAATGCTTAAGCTGAACTATGTTGTGATCTTAGGACAAAAAAGTTTAAATACTCAAAGCCATTAATTTGGAACTTATGATGAGCATATTACGCCTCACCTTTGTGTAGAAAGGCAGTAGTTCCACAAATGTTTGACCCAACTTGAACTTATAAACAGAGGAAATTGGCAACTTAGCAATGATGAGGTGGACAAATTAATTAACAATGTTCTTACTGAATCCTGACTACTCTTAAGCCCATTTCATCTGATGCTCTTCTTTAACACACAAAGTGGTTTTGTGCATTCTTTTCTTGCTGTAAAATTGGAATCTAATTATAGGTATCTGGGGCTTCCAGGTTGATAAATACTATGATCTCGTTACCAGCTTCCATGAAAATGGCTGGGAGAATCATTCCATTTTGCGCAAGGTCATTGCTGTTGTCTTCAAATCTTGCATTCATCTTCTACATCAATTTTAGATTCAAGCTATTTGTGTCAAGTAATTAATATGTAGACATAAATTGTTAGGTGTTCCACGACAACTTCTAATAAGTTAATCACGAGGATTATATTTGTACTCTGCAAATGAAAAGCAGAGTCTCTTCGAGAGAGTATTAACAACATGGGCACTTCCTTGCTTTACAACTAAGCCTGAAATCATGACAGAAGGTGTTAATTCTTCAATTGATTGTAGTTTAAACAATGTCAATTTAGTGACTCAACTTTTGATTGGGTTTGCCGTTTCATATTGTTGTTCAATCCTTATGGTTTCAAGTCTATTTGGAAAGGTTTAGAGAAGTTCCTTTAGTTTCATTTACTCGTTTATGTCCAAGAGTTGGCTCTGAGGATGATTTTAATATTGATGACTAGTAGCTCTACTTCAGTTGCAGCTCACACCAAGAAGGAATTTCTATTAGCAAGCAAAAGGTACATGCTTCTGCTCTGAACTTCTTTTTTTGTCGTGATTTGATTACTGTTCAATGATAATGTAGTATGATTTCATGAAAATGTCATTTCCTGAAAATAGTTTTGATGCCGTATATGGAATCGAGGCTAACTACCATGGTCTAGAAAAAATTGTTGTTGGAAGCTTGGTTGCTACGAAAAAATATATCGGTTAATGAAGTCTGGTCAGTGTTTTGCCGCATACTTTTACACCAAAAATACCAAAAAAAAATCAAGGTATTACAGGAAAATCCTCATTTTCCTTTCTGATTAGTTTTACTCTTGAATTATTCTCAACCCTTCTTTGCATCACAATTTCATGGAAAGAGGCAGAAATCAAGATTGGTGATGGCCTCCCTGATGATCCAGTTGACAAGGCAATGACTTGAAGCTCAGAAGCTAGCAGGTTTTGAAGTGACTTGCAAATTAGTTATTTTCTACTTGATCTCCCTTTACATTCAAGTAGACTGCCAATATGACTAAAATGAGGATGATTTGTTTTTGTCTATGAAGGTTACATGGGAGAATGATCTGGCAGGGGATCACACAGTTTCCCGGATCATAAATACCCCAATCACCCAACGAATCAAGGTCGCACGTCTCAAATGGGGTGGGTTGACAATCCAAGTTCTCGAACCCAAAGCTGCAGGAGGGCTTTTTACTGGCGGACAGTAAGAAGTATCTCCACTCAACTTTCTTGTCTTTCATTTTGAGCCTCTTAACCAGAACAAAAGCCTTAAAAGAATTTGAATTGGACAAGAGCCCTTTTAGTGTTTTGCAAAATGCACTATACCTTATCAATAATTCAACTTTAGTGTTTGATTTTAGGCTCGTCTCATATAGGAGCTCTTTTATTTGCTTAGCTTGTATACCAATAAATAACGTTATGGGGGCTATTTCCTGGTTTTTGGGAAGACGAGGAAAGAATAGCTATATACTTATGAATGATTTGGAAAAATCACACTCTGACCCCCCTTAATTATGGACTCAATTTTTACTTTGCCATTTGAACTATTGGATTATTCACATTTCCCTTTTAACTACTTAATTATTTTGCATTGCTTTAAACGTGCACATCTGCTATCTTTTTTGATGACAATTGTCAATGTTTTGGGGCCAAGTAAAAAAAATCACATAGTTCAAGGAGTAAAATGAAATAATTTTTGTATAATTTATAATGGACATTAATAATTGGGGCAGAATGAAACTAATCATATAGTAGAAGGTACAATGTGAAAAAAAAAGTCATAGTTGAAGAGGTCAAAATGTAATTTGACCAAATGATAGCGTAGAATCAATTCAAGTAGTTTTTTTTTTTTTTTTTTTTTTTTTTGGGGGGGGGGGATATGAAAAATCCATGAGTCCATAGTAAGTGGGTCAAAGTGTAATTTTCCCTTGGGCTTACAGGAAAGAGATCTTTAAGCCCATGTATTTCTTCTCGGTTCTGAAGCCTCAACGGGATGGGCATGCAGTGACATAGTATAAATAGGCTGCTGTATTGTTTTTTTGTAAGTTGCTTGTCCAACTCTGAATTCCCTTTTTGCTTGTATATGTGGAAATTTTCTTAACTTTATGGGTATTTCGGTGCACACATTGTTTATTTTGTCTTGATATTTATGATATATACTCTTTTATATCACCTTGAGCGCGGACCTTGGCATTGATGTGTTTGAATTACAAAAATCATCTCTTTGCATGAAAATAAAGTTGTAAACGTGTGACCCTCTCNAATATTCCATTGATGCAGATAGCCGTGTTTTCTATGTTTAAGTAATCATATGGAAAACTAGTGGCCCAACTCAGCTAGATCCAACGTGACACAAGAATCGTGCATTGGGCTACTCTCCCTCCCATACAGGTGGTTATCATTGTAATGAGATCTGCTTATTTTTTTTTTAAATTTCCTTAAACAAGGATTCAAACAATTCTTCTCTAAACAATTAGTCATCGCATTTGAATCACCTTCAACCACAACTTTCTGATAACCTGTTTCAGTTGCGATCTTAATCGCAATAGACATTGCTAGGGCCTCCACATGATCAAAGGAAAAGGCCTGGGGATCCACCTATCATTCTTCATTCAAACAAACACTTGGACCGTCTCTCATTGGCCATCGCATTCTCGCCTAGACTTCCATCAAAGTAGAGGTAGGAAAGACCTTGCTTGCAAAACTTTATAAAGCATGGACTCAGGATGTTTAACTAACCTCCAAACTTTTTAGCCAACATAACTAGATTAAAAGTCCCCATACCTCCACGAGATTTTACTACACACATGTTATCTCAAGCTATTCAGTGTATTCTTCTTTCACTATTCTTCTCTACCCTTCAGAAATTAGCAACCACACTATTTTTGTTATTTTAAATGAATTATTTTTGTTAACAAATTGTGGAGTGTCAATAATGTTTTTGATAATAAATTAGAAGGGTGTCATTGAAAATTTTTCAAAAAAAAAAAACATCTCACTACACCCATTACATCCATTTCTCACCGTCTCTCTCTCTCTCTCTCTCTCCCCCACCCAGCATACCATCACACACACACTCCCTCTCACACTTTCTGCATCTCTATCTCGCCACTGACGCACGAAGCGCCACAGCACCCTCGCCAGAGCCACAGCGCCACCACCAAGGTATTGCCCTCCCCTCTTTTCCATCTCCCATGCTTCGCATGCAGACACCCCCTCCCCCATATTCTCTCCCCCAAACCCCCCACTCCTCAAATCTTCCGCCATTTCTCATAGTATTTCTCTCTCTCTGCACACATGCACCCTCCCCTCTCTCCTTCCCATGCTTCACACACACACACACACACACAGAGGAATACTCCTCCTCCACCTCCACTCCCAAATTATGATCGAGTAGCACAATCGCAGTGACTATGTTTTTCAAGCTGTTAGCACAATTGAGTTTGCTTTTTTTTTTTTTTTAATTTCAGTAAAGCTTTTTTTTTTTTTTTTTTCCATTTTCCAATTTCAATTTTTTGGGCTTGTTGTTTGAGAAAATGTCTGAAAGGATCTGGTTTATTGGGCGGAGAGAGAGAGAGAGAGAGAGACGGAAAAAGAGAGAAGGGGGTCGCTGGGGTCTCCAGCAATGCCGACAGCCAGCAACTCCGCTGCAAGGAACGCCAGGTATCTCCCTCTCTCTGTCTTCTCCACTCCCACCTTTACCCCAGCTCTGTCACCGCCTTCTGCCACAAACCCAACCCCTCCTTCTACCATAAACAATCCACAGAGATCCATTTTCTCCACCATCTACCCCCGTGAAGTGTTTGGTGTTGATTTGTTGCTAATATCTACCATTGATTTTTCATTGGATTCTTTTACTTGGGTTTTGAAGTTTTTTGGAATAATTAATGGGGATTGTTTACAGTAATTATTTGAGCTTAAGTATGGTTGTGTTGTCGGTGAACTGCATCCTCATTCGCCGAAATATTGAGGCCGTTACAAATCAGATTTCTGATAAAATCACCCATGCATTAATTTTTGCTTTATGTTATTCATGATTTTTTAGATTTGATTTTAGGTGGACATCCAATTGTTATCCGTTGTTTCTTTGATTAATTTTTCTCCTTGATGTTCAATTCTCAAGGTGGCCATTTCGATTCCCTCACGAACTTTGTAGGATTACCACTCAATTTTTTCCTTGCTAGATGCTGCTTACTGTTTTAGTTTGCAAATTATTGCAGGTTTTGCAAATGAAATCACAGCTCTACTAATTTGCTTATTGAAAATATTTATTTCCCTTTATTTTGACAGCCCCTGTTTTGCATAGAATGTGTCCAGTCAAATGGTTATAACACTCTGTATATTAATTTGTTTATTAATGTCACTGTAATTGTGGTTGGTATGCCTCAATGACTTTCCAGATTGGTTCTTATCAAATGATATAGTTAGATTCTTGGCATCTTGCCTCCTTGATGCTTTTCTTAAAGATCAAAGGATAGTTGCATCATATGAGTGTCATTAGAACAAGCATCGCAATGATCAAGATCACTTTTGGATTTGAGATAAAAGTCAAAATTTAATTAGGTCTAGCATTTATTTGGTTTTTATTATGGGCATGAGTTTGATTGTAGACTTCTAATTTTCGTTTCTATGGAAGCATTTAGTGCCTCTCCTATTAGTGCTCAAATTTTTATATTGACGAATTATTCTTATCTATCTAATAAAACATCTACCAATTTGAATTCCCCCCAAACCGTTATTATTAAGCATGCTTCCCAACTCTCACTCCCTCTCTCCCCTCTCTCATCTGTCTGTTACCTGATTTCTCTACTCCATTCTCTGATCTAATATTTTTCTCTCCTCTGTCCACTTTCTATTCTCTATTTGCCCAAACAGCCACCCACCACTGTCACACCTACTAGAGACCCACCACCATGGAGAGCAGCGACACAGTGTCTTTAGGTTCCTCTCTCTCTTCCCCTCTTCTCTCTCTCTATTTTTTTTTTTTTTTGTGTCTGCAACTCAACACACACCCACGCACATCACACAACACACACACACCCACACCCAGCGCACATTCTAATTTCTAACACACCCACCAAACACACACTTCACACAAACACACACACCCAGAAAACACAAAACCACGTCGCATGCACGCACCCCCACTGCCACTGCACAGCACACGTGTGCATATCCCTGCACCAACACTCACAGATTCACACACACCTCTCATACACACACAGTTGTATGTGCACACATCATGATCAATTGATTTAGGGTACAAATTATGGTTTATTTAGGGATTTTTGGTATGATTTTATTTGTCAATCTCACCCGAATATTGTTTTTTAGAAATTCTGATTTCAGCATACAAACTATGGTCGATTGTGGCTTTCTATCACAACTGTTAGTCGGCCCCTTCGTTTTCTATCAATCCATGTCATTTGATTTATGTGATATACTGCATATTCATTGAGTATTGGAGTTGAGCTCAAGTAAATTACTTTCCTGATTAAGGAATGATTGATTGGTTATTGTTCCTTTGGCTTTTGATGTGCAACATATTTTGACCTCTCTCTTATACTGGGTATTTGTTCTCTTAAATGTTATAGGGTTTCTTTTTTTTTTTTTTTGAATTTAAATAGATTTGTATTAGGTTCTTTAAACGCTCTGTTTGGCAGTTGAGAAAAAAAAAAAAGAAATCTTTAAGTGGGTTTTTAATATGACGGTCTAGATTGTTTTTGCTATCAATCATTTGTTCAATTTTGTGCTACTACACTTAATAATTTTGTTGAGTGAGTCCACTATTTCCGAGATTGCATTGTGATTGACATTTTCTTAGTTCTTTAAGATTTATAACGCTAAAGGTTGAACCTTTGGGGTTTTGGTTTATGTGTCTTGATTTGAATTTTGGTGTGGGCTTTGATTGGTCTTTGTAAATCTCTATTCAGTCTATTTCTTTATCTCTTTAAAATAAGAGAATGGTTTTATGAGTTTTTTGTTCAAATTTCGATAGACTTCTTAATTGGTTTTTTGGGTTTGAATTTTGGTAAAATTTTAATTTTTTTATATGTGGTTTCTTGTAGTAAATGGTGAGCTTTGCTTTTTGTATTTTTTTTATTTTAGCAAAATAGAAAATTTATTTTGAATTTGAAATTACTAGATTTGGGATTTTGTTTCAGCATCGGACTTGACAAGGTTTAGGTCGTGTGTATACATATTTTTTTTCCTTTTATGGTAGTCGATGCATTGGAAGCTATCAAATATATTAGACCATAGCGTTCTCTTGGCATTCTAATTCCCTATTTTTCATTGAATTGACCAACTTTCGCCGAATGTTTATGATGAGCCAAATATGAGGCCTGAGAATAGGGGGAGGGGAGGTGTGGACATTCTTGACCCCTAGTTATTCACCTTTTATAGGTGTCTGGGTTGGTCAATGCTAACTATAGGTGGTGTATTGGGGTTCTCCTTTTCAACCACATATGATGATTCTGAATTGGGCAAAGTTGATATCGGTGCTAGAAGCCGAATTGCACAAACAATCAATTTTTGCTCACCTTTTTTGGCTAATCGGTCTATTTTGGCTAATCGGAAAAGGTGCCTTGATTTACTTTCTGTGGGATGTAAGACTTTCATATTTGTTATTTTTCTTCATTATTGTTGTGATCAACTTACTTCGTTTAATGCATATTGTAATTCATGCCTTAAATTTTAAAGGACTATGCCCTAAATTTCTAATGTTTAGTTTGGGAAATCTACCCTGCACATATTTTACACCTCTCTCTCTCTCTCTCCTCTTCCCTCCCTCCCTCCCTTCCTCTTTCTCCTTTTTTTTTTCCCACCATTTGCGACCCCAAACCCACCCTTTCATCAGACCACTGCCACAACCACCAGCTTCCTCCTCCCCCCAGTATAAAGCACATGCAGTGCTTGTTGAAATGCCGCAACAGAAATACCCCAATCTCTAGTTTTTGTTTAATCTGAACCTGTGTGCCTCAATCGGTGATAGAGGTGGCAAAAACACTACAATGAAGAGACTGTACTAAACTCATTTCTTTTGATTTTTTTTTTTGGAATAGATTATTCACCATTTTTACTAAACTCTTCTCTATTTTTGTTTAGTTCTTTGTGTTGACAATACGTGAAAGCTCGCTAGGTGTCAGAGACTCCTAAGAAGAAAGTAGAGTTATGAAAAAGCTATGGAAATGCTACAAAATTCTAATAAGTGATGTTTTTAGCACTTCTATTTATAAAAAATTCCACTATAATTTGGGTTTGGGTTTGAATTAGTTGAAGAGTTTGAGTTTGGGTGCAATGATACTTTTATTTGGATTGAAATGATATGTTATTCGGAGTGTTGCCTTATCCTTTGATTTTTTGTGAACTTACTCCATCTAATGCCAATCTATGTTTTTTTTTGGTGAACTTCACGACAGGCAACAACTATCGGCGGTGCAGCTCTAGTGACTAGCGACGGCACAACTCAAATGGCGACAGTGACCTCCTAAAGAGTGGTTTGTTTTTTGTATTTGTTATTTTAAGGGGTTTTACATTTGTTTAGGCGATTTATATTTTTTTGTCGTTATTTATTTTTTTGTAGGTTGTCTCGGATTCACACGGCCATGCCACTTTCAACGTCACGCCACCGTCCTATTCATCGATAAGATTTTGGTTTTAGTTTTTTATAGGTTGTCTCATGTAGCTTTGAAGGTATGATAGATAGCTTTGTCTAAACCTTGAGATGTTACTTTCATTTTAGTCCATTATAGTCAATGATTTCCCTTGTGTGTTGATACAAGGACACTCAGGGTTGCAAGAAAGTTTGATGACCCCAATGATGAATGCCCCATTTTGGTAAACTAGATTAAGGAATGATTCATTTTGCAATTGTACAATATAATTATGTTTTGTGGTCATTCTTTAATCGTATGGTTAATATTATTGTGATAGTTGGTAAATAATTGTGTTTGGGCCAGGTACTATGGGTTAAAATTATTATGTTTTTTTTATAGTAGTTGGAAAAAATTTGTAAATAGGCAAAACAATGGTTAATATTATGATTTTTTTTTGTAGTAAATAATTGTGTTTAGGCAAGACAATGGTAAATACTATTACGTTGTCGTGGTAGTTGGTAAATAGTTGTGTTTAAGCATGGATATGGTGTGATTTGGATATGATTATGAAATATATAAGTTTTGTAGGCATGTTATATTTGTGGGATCATATTTTCAGGAGATACTCTATGTAATTCAAGGGTATAAAATTTTGAATTGGGCAAATCTTGGTTTTTGTTGATTTATTGACGTAGAGCTTGGTTTAGAAGTAGTTTATATCATTTTGATGTGTGATTGAAGTTGTTTGGAATTGAAAATTTTTATGGGTTTATTCTAATTTTTTTAGAAAACGGTTGTACCATAAAATCTTTTGTTTGGTCTGTCACTTTTTCAAAAATTCATATGGTGCAGTTGTTGTGGTTAGTTGTTCATGTAGGAAGAATGATTTTCTGTTGTTTTAGATGCATAAAAGTGGTATGTTTAGTTTTTAACTACATCCATTTTATTTGGTCAATTGTATAGGCAAACACAGATTGATTTGTGGGTCCTCATTTAGAATAGACAACACAATTTAATTGAATTGGTGCAATATTAAGTTAGGAATGCCATGCAAGTTTCTTGGTTTCTTTGTTTTTTTTGTTTTTGATAAGTCTTGGTTTATTTGTTTAATTAGTATTTTCTAAAGGGTGGATTGTGTAATTAGAATTTTGATTGTCTATACACATTGATAGTTCATTGGGTTTCTATTTTTAGGGGATGTCCAAATATTTTTAAAAGCACAAAGAAAAATTGTTTTGATTAAATATTCACAATTTTTGTTTAGCATAACATAGTGCATTTACGCATGAACATTCCTTGTAATTGCATTCCTTCTAACAACTAAAAAGAAACCATTATGACCCACTTTATTTCATCAAAGTCATGGCATTAAGTTGGATATGTGAATGTTGGTCCTTAAATTGAGCTTCTCTTGCTAGGCGCTACCATTAGTTCTAACAAGGTATGTAGTTTCAACAATATAAATATTGTGTTATTAGAATGATTTATGGGACTTTGATCATTAAAGTTGGGTTTACTCCATATCTTTATTGAAATTTGTCTTCACGAGAATCTTTATAATGCCTTGTTGATCATGGGTGTGTTAAGAATATAGTTTAGGCTTTCAGCTTAATGCATGTGTACATTCAGTGTATGATTGTTTTGTATTTAAGAACAATGTTCTTTTTTTTTTTTTTTTTTCTGAATTGCATAGCGTCCTCAAGTTGAGATACGTTGGTTGCATTCAAATTAACTCTATTGTAAGTGATTGGTCATTCGACATGATGAGGAATTTTATGAGTTTGCCTATGTTCAGTCTTGAGTTTCTGTACCCGAATTGTGGTTTTGTTTTGTTTTTAGTGTTTCATGCTCTGTATGGTTGCTAGAAAATGCTCCCCCCCGAATTATCTTTTTGATTATGTATAAATTTTTGCCTTGTTTATATGCTATTTATTTTTCTACAAAAAAAAAAAAAAAATTAGGTTTAGGGTTTATGTTTAATATATTTAATCCAATCTTGAAGATCTGACTTTTAGTCAATTACTTTTCTAATTAACATTGTTTGGAACATATTCTTTTCTTTCTTATTACATTTGTTTAGAAAGCAACATGCTATAGACAAACCTTTAAGTAATTGTGCATAATTTTGATACTTGGTTAGGTTAATGCTTGAAGTAATTATGTTTGGCAATTGCACCCAATTAATAACCCTCATGCATTTCTCCCAATAAGCTTTTCCAAAATTGAAATTTATATCAACTCATTCATTCCCCCAAATTAATTTGCATGAATTTCATCTCTTTCATGCATTTTGAGATTTGGGATTGACCTTATTTTTTGGGGATAATAAACATTAAGTAAATTACTAATTCGGTTCATATTGCGCAAATGCAGGATTGCCAGAGATTATTATAGAAGTTGTGTAGAGTAGAAATCTTTTCACGAGTGGTAATTTTACATAATTGTAATGTAGTTTTTGATGATTTATTGGAGTAGACATTGATTTAAAAGTAGTTTATATTGTTTTATTGTGTGTGCAAGTTGCTTGGGATAGGAAAATTTATGGACTATTTCTAAATTTTTGAGAAAATGGTTGTGTATCACACAATTTTATGTTTGACATGTCACAAGTATTTATATGGTGCGGTTGTTTTGGTTAGTTATTCATGTAGTAAGAATATTTTCAGATGCATAAAAAGAGCATATTGTTTATTTTTTAACCACATTCATTTTACTTGGTCCTTTGGACAGACGGTGTTTATTGATTTGTAGGTCTTAATTTAGAATAGGAAGCACGAATTGATGGGATTGGTACAATTGAACTTAAAAGAATGACATGAGAGATTCACAGTTATTTGTCTATAATAAGGGAGTTAGTCATTTGAATTTTATCCATATATATTTTTTCCGTTTATTTTTATCACATCACTCAATTCTATCACAAGTTGAATGTTAATTTTTGATTGATTTTTGGCTCAAAATATAATTTTAATTTTAAATATTGTTTATATACGATAATGAATATATATATTTGATAGAAACGATTTTTTATTGATAAAAAATGGAGTACATCATTCTGAATAAGATGTGTTACAAATGAAGGGCATTGTTCCCTCCATAAGCAAGGATTCATGCAACTATTTGCATATTTTGTCAGGCAATTTGCCACCGCATTTCCTTCTCTATGAGTCCATGAAGTTGAGTACTCTTTGAATCCTTTTACTAAGCTGTTAATTTGATCGGTGAACTTACTTTGCAAAATTCCATGAACTCTTCGAGAATACACCAGAACACTCCTCCGACTCGAAAACAGCCACATCAAAGTTGATCTTTAGAACACCCAAAGGGGGAGGAGACCACTTACCAGCTTCTAAATGGAGAGATTGTAAGTATTGTTGTGTCATTATTTCAATCTTCTGACGAGACCAAAATTAAGTTAGGCGGTCGGATTTTGTTGTATCGTGTCTTCAAACACGAGTTATTGATAGTATTTTTTAAAGTAGAATGAGAATGAAATTCAAGGTTAAGAAGCATCACTATAGTATAGTAATTAAGAAACTTTGTATTTGAGCTTTAATATGTCAAAAAATATCAACATTGTGTGCAATTTAGTATATAATCAAATCGTGAATTAAATTAAATTTAATTTTTTAGCAAAAAACTTGTTTGTCATTACTGGTATGAGTTGTTTGGCTATAAGTTTAAAATTTCTCTTAGCCATGAACCTATTTGAGTTGTGCGAAGTCACTCATTACTTAAATTCGTATGGTTTGAACGAACTAAAATCAAGAAGCGTTCGGACTCATCAAATCATTTAATAGCTGTGTTCTAGGACAGGTATATCGAGGGTGTATCGTGCTAGGACGCCCTCTTGGTGCATACATATTGTTTTTTTTTTTTGGGTAAATCTACATAGCTTTTATTTAAAATTGCCCCATGAACATTATATTATCCTAATTTATCCCATGAACTATGAAATTTATTTCAATTGCCTCTTTCGTTAAGATTAACCATTGCATTAGACAAACTAACTGTTAATCTTAATAGAATCTGTCTCATTTAATAATTAGTCTTAATGGAGTTTATCTCATTTTTCGATTAATCTTAATGAAAGGGGTAGATTGAAGTGAATTACATAGTTCAGGGTATAAATTAAGATAATTGAAAGTTGAGGGGCAATTTAAAACAAAAGTCATAGTTCATGGGATATTTATGAGATTTACCTTCTTTTTTTTAGTGGGGCTATTCTTACACCTTAAATATGTTTTCTCACCTCATTTAGTTATTTTGTTCCAAACTACTAAATTCACATCATCTATACTCATTTCTTTAATTACTAAATTCATCTCATTTATACACATTCAATTCAACTATTAAATATTTATAATATTAAACAAAACTGACTTTAATAAGTAAATTCAACAGTCTCAAATAAATTCATTCAACAATCACTAACATTTCTCTCAAAATTATTCACGTTGTATTTTAGCTTCAGACATGAGTTATCCCTAGTATATGTTATAAAAGTGAAACAAAAATAATAATTGGAGTGAAATTTCAATATTCTAAGAAGGTCATTAATATTTTAACATATTTTTATTGATGTCTTTTAAATATTTTTTGGTGTTTTAGATATTTTTATTAAAGTTTGACTAATATTTTAAAAATAATTTTGAACTAATTTTTATTCTACTTTTGAAATATTTTCGNTCAGACATGAGTTATCCCTAGTATATGTTATAAAAGTGAAACAAAAATAATAATTGAAGTGAAATTTCAATATTCTAAGAAGGTCATTAATATTTTAACATATTTTTATTGATGTCTTTAAAATATTTTGTGGTGTTTTAGATATTTTTATTAAATTTTGACTAATATTTTAAAATGAATTTTTAACTAATTTTTATTCTACTTTTGAAATATTTTCGTATTGAAGTATTGCAATAATAAATTGAAACGAAATTTTGATCAAATTGATATGAAATTGGATGAATTTAATTTTTAATTAGTAAATATAGAAGATGTGGGTTTAATAACTAATGAGCTAAGTATAAATGAGGTGAACTTAGAAGTTTGAAGTAAAAAGATTAAATGAAGTGGAAAAAGAGATTTAAAGGGTGGGAATGACCCCACCTTTTTTGGGCAAAATTAGCCCATCACATGGTTCTTTTCAAAAAAAAAAAAACCACTAGTGATAAATATGCAATATATAACTTACACAAAGATGAAAATAATTTTTTTTTCTTTTTTACAAGTCCACCCTAGTCATATATCTAAGGGCTGTAGACCCGTCATTCATGGTGGTGGACGCCGTATAAGACCACCACTTCCTCTTGTCCGCCACCCAGTTAGACTAGTTGGTCTCTACTCAAAAATGCAAAGCCATTGCCCCTTCTTTTCCTTTTTCTTTCGTCGGCGGTATTAAAAGTTCCAATATTTTAAGATTAAGTTATAATTTTTTGAGTGTTTGAGTTACAACTAAAAAAATTATAATTTATCGCAAGTTTTTTTTATCGATCATGATTTTTTTTTTAAATGTCTAGTTACAACATTTAAAAAAAGAAGTTATAGTTGATTGAAATTGTTAATGATCAATGCCAATGTTCCCTGATCGTAACTTTATAATACCACTCCAAATATGTAAGAGTTGAGTTGGTGATGAGACATCAAAGAGTTGGAATTCAAGTAAAATGGTAATCCAAGCAACTAGGAACTGGTAATAAGGATTTAGGACCAAGAGTCTTAATCTAACTCTACACCGTACTTCTGAGACTTGGTGACAAGATTAATTGAGACACATCTTCCTATTAATACTAGCAATGCACCATGTGCGTTGTACGTGAATAATTTTTGTACATACAAATTAATAAAACATAATAGGTATATTTGTATCTAAATTAAATATCATCAAAAATTTATCAAACTTAGTTTACATTGCTTATATTTTATTATGTTTGTTCTCAAAATTCTTAGTTCTAACTATAAAAAATATAAAAAAAAGATTTAAAAAAAAAAAAGAAATAGTTAAATTTATATTTTTTAGAATTTTGTGATTGAGATTATTTTTTAGTGATGTTTGAGAATTAAATTTTTTGAAATTCATTTGATTAGGATGTCATTTATAATTCCTTGAATAAAAACATAATAATTGTCAATATACTAATCACATTGAAACCTTACTATAATTAGGAATTAATTAGGTCAATTAGGATAACATTTAATATACTACTCTATAATATATATTATCAAGCATATTAAAAATCTAAAAAATTTAAGTTTTACTTAAAAATATGCTACAATATCTATTTTTGCGTAAAATCTTAATACAACTTGAAATGTTTATTGTGATTAAAGAATTATACTCATGTAATAAAAATTATTTTTAAAAAATTATATATATAATTATTTTTTATCTTAGAATTAAAAGGGTTAAAATTTTCGATGAAAAAAAAATACATATATATAGGCATAATATTATCTTTGCATATAAGATAAGTAATATTAGATTGACGGAATTTTTGAATTTTTATTGAAAATATAATAATGCATATTTTTTAAAGATAATATAATCAATTAATTTTTTTTTTATAAAACTAATTAAATAATTAAAAGCATAGTTTTAAAACCCGACNTTTGAATTTTTATTGAAAATATAATAATGCATATTTTTTAAAGATAATATAATCAAATAATATTTTTTTTATAAAAACTAATTAAATAATTAAAAGCATAGTTTTTAAACCCGGCCCGGACACCAACTCGGAGAAGGGACCGGGTCAATGGATTTCTGGTTCAACCACTGGGTCACTGGTCGAACCGGTGATATAATAAAAAAAATAAAAAATAATTATTAATGATGATAAATAGACTAAAAAATTAAAATAGTTATAAAAATAACATGTTTAATATATATTAAATCAAACAAAGTTATCAAGCCTGAATCACTTAATTGCATTCAATTAACAAACCAATGTATTCAATTAACAATCCAGCCTCCACCCTCAAAGTTGAATCACTTAATTGCATTCACTTAATTTTGAGTTAACAAACACTGAACGAATGATTTAGGATTTAGGGCAAAACAGAAGGGGAAAAGAAAAAGACACAAAAATGTAAAAAAAAAACATATTTATACTAAAGGAACAAAACCGGCCGGTTTTGTAAACTCGGTCCGGTTTTCACAGGTTATCGATTTTTTGACCGGTTCACCGGTTTTATTCCGCGTGCTTTGCTCAAACGGTCCAATTACAAAACCGGTTTATCGGGTCACCGGATCAACCCGTCGGGCCGGGCCGGGTTTTAAAACACTGATTAAAAGAGATGTTATAGATAATTTATAGATTTAAAAATATAAGGATATAATAGTAATTTAGATATTTAATTGTGAAATAATAGAATGATCTTTACAATCCTTTATAAGGGTAAAATAGAGATTCAAAAATTTTTCATCTTAAGGCATTTTTATCAGTGGTATAAATAGATAAAGACTACTGTAAATAAAGGCATCAGATACCAAGTAATTCATTCGATCCTACTCTATTGACTTCGTNCATGTCTCCTTAATTTTGGATCAAAATAAAACAAAATCGCATAGTTTGAGGGAAAGTGAAATAACTTTTCATTTAATTTGTAAAGGATATTTGAATAAAATTAGGGAAAATCATACTTTCCACCCTGAAAGATTTAAAAATTTTTAGTTTGTACTCTCAAAGATTAAATTTTTCACATTACTATTAAAATTTTAATTTTTAAGGGTACAATATAAGAATTTTAAATTTTTTGGTGTGCAAAAGGTTAAGTATTAAATATATCTTAGAGGATGCAAGTATATTTATTCTACGCGATATCTATTATTCTCATATCTTCATTTAGAGCAATGCTATTAGGACCTACTTTATTAATATAATTTATTATATATGGCCTGCGGATTGACTATGGATCCCATGAAATATTGGAATTTAATATTAATCCAATAATTCTAATGACATCACATTACTAGATCAACAAATTAACTCAGATTTGATGCACCACATACTAAGT
Source organism: Ilex paraguariensis (assembly GCA_963454935.2). Lineage (NCBI taxonomy): Eukaryota > Viridiplantae > Streptophyta > Magnoliopsida > Aquifoliales > Aquifoliaceae > Ilex > Ilex paraguariensis. The sequence goes on from CAUOFW020008691.1 coordinate 304,580, forward strand.
ATTTAATGCAGTAATTAAGANGTGGACCAAATAGACACAAAGGACATAATTTTTGAAATAAAAATATATGGGAAACGTTCATGTCTCCTTAATTTTGGATCAAAATAAAACAAAATCGCATAGTTTGAGGGAAAGTGAAATAACTTTTCATTTAATTTGTAAAGGATGTTTGAATAAAATTAGGGAAAATCATACTTTCCACCCTGAAAGATTTAAAAATTTTTAGTTTGTACTCTCAAAGATTAAATTTTTCACATTACTATTAAAATTTTAATTTTTAAGGGTACAATATAAGAATTTTAAATTTTTTGGTGTGCAAAAGGTTAAGTATTAAATATATCTTAGAGGATGCAAGTATATTTAATCTACGCGATATCTATCATTCTCATATCGTNGTGCAAAAGGTTAAGTATTAAATATATCTTAGAGGATGCAAGTATATTTATTCTACGCGATATCTATTATTCTCATATCGTCATTTAGAGCAATGCTATTAGGACCTACTTTATTAATATAATTTATTATATATGGCCTGCGGATTGACTATGGATCCCATGAAATATTGGAACTTAATATTAATCCAATAATTCTAATGACATCACATTACTAGATCAACAAATTAACTCAGATTTGATGCACCACATATTAAGTATTTAATTCAGTAATTAAGAAGGAAACTCAACACAAACAAACACAAATTAAACGGTTCAGTTATGATGACCTACTCCACTATGAAGGGCTACAGTCGTCTGAGTATTTTATTGCTTTAGCAGTGTAAAGTATTTAGATGTGAGTAATGCTCTTCTGGGTAGATGGAGTTTACAATTTATAGACGTCTCTTAATAAATGGAGGAGTTATTCTCATAACAGGTGAGACATTACAATTTATAGGCGCCTCCACCACACGAAAATGCTATGCAATCTCCTCATCATTGTCCAGAGACATACAAAACTGGTAGCATCCAGCTTTATTTGGTTTGCACACGAAAATGCATTGCAAATGCCTGGACCCTTACACCACTTAAAAGGAAAAGGTTTTCAAAGAAGGAATGGTCTCCACTTGTTTTTTTGTCACTATTTGAAAGTTGAAACTTTCATAGGAGAGGGAGCGGTGAGATTTGAATTTATGACGTAACAGTTTACCGGCGGACTACGGAATTATTGGACCATCATTGATTCTCGTCCCTATTTCTCTTCTACTTTACTCTTTTGACAAATATTTTGAAAAAAATAAAGACTTGATGAAATATGATTGCAATTCCATGATGTTAAGTTACAACTCAATAAAATCTAAAAATTTGCCCAAGTTTTTTTTATCAATCTTAAATTGACGCATTGAGTCGTTAATAAACTTATTTGAAATATAATTTGATTTGATTAAGTCGTAACTAGAGTCGTGGAAAACCCATTCCCTTTTTTTCCCGATACATTGCATTATCCCTTCTTTCCCCTGTCACGTAATAATAGTCCATTGCTTACCTTTGAAATTTCTCATTTTGATGGTAGGACTGACTTATTTTTAAATTCAATCATAGTTGATCATTTGTTGTATACTCGATCATGAAGTTTTTGGGGAGCTTCCGCTTTACATTTTTGGTTACAAACTGAAATAACAGTATGACATTGTTCTATATTAAAATATATAGTGCTTTAGGGTGGTTAGCTACCTCTCACTCTCTTAACCAAAAAAGTCACGGATCAATCCGTTCAAAATACAAGATTTGGTTTCTTTTGCCCTCTCACTAGCAAATGCAAAGCAGTTTCCTTATTTTTTTTATCTTTTTGAAAAAAAATAATAATGATCATTATACGAGGCTCCTTGCAGGTGTTAGAAGAGTCATATGTACAAAATTTTATCCTGGTAAAACCTATATCCGCATTGCAAACACTGATTTTTTGAATGAATTTACTGTAGCGATCTAAATGTTATGCACGTATAAATCTCAAAAGGTATATGTATAATATTTTAAAAGTCAAGAGGTTTAACTGATTAAGTAAAAATCTCAGGAAGTTTGAATATAATTCTTCCAATATTTCAATTGACGCAGAAAACTGCGTTTTCTTGTCCAGACCCAAAGAAATATCTAATGGAACAGAGCAATCCCACCCACCCCTGGGGTTCCGGGAAATACAAGAATAGATATCGAGCATCATCAGTGATTTTCCCCAACCTCTATATGCTAGAGAAATTGGCAGAACCAACATACTAATGAGTGGCTTTTGCAATTTTTTTTTTGAAAGGTAAATTAGACTTTGATCCCCTTAACTATGGCCTTTTTCTTGCATTTTCCTCCCAACTATTATGTTTATTACATTGTACCTTCAACTACATTGTTATCTTGATATTGTCCCAAAATTTTATTTTATTTTTTCTTCAATAAAAAATATATTTAACTAAAATAATAGGTAAAAAAATGAAAAAAGAAAAAATGCCCATTTTCTTCCAGAAACAACGACTAAATGGGTTATTTGTAGATAACATTAAAACATCCCCTTTTTATTATTCATGTTAATGGATCACATTGTCTAGGTTAGTAAATTATGTCAATTTTTTTTTTGTATCAATAGTGTTACTCATTACACTTTAGAATAGAAAATAAGTTGAATTCTTTCATGGATTAAATCTATATTACTTTAAAAAGTGAGCATATTTGAAAAATATTTGTTTCCACTTTTATCCTCTAAAATCACAACTATTTCATTCTTATCTCTCAACATTAAAGCCAAAATAAACCAAAACGTCCTCATGTTCCAAAAAAAAACCTACTCTTCCCAATCTTCTCTCTCTTGCCAGTCATTTCATCTCCATCTTCTCCCACTCCAAATAAACTTTTTTTCTCTATCTTCTTTACCTTTTTCAGAAATCGATGTTCCCTTCTTTCTCCTAGTCTTTCTCTCATGCTCTTAGCATGCGTTACTTTACGCATTCAATTATCTCTGCGTTTCAACGTTTGGTGCATCTCTACTTTTTGTGGTATTGTTCTTCCATTGATATCTATTTTTTTTTTTTTGCGAATTTATTCTAAATTTTATGATACCAACAAAATTGAATTTTCACAGAGAAATCAGACACAAACACGCTATGTGTATTAGCATTCAGAAGAATAATTAAAATTTGGATACTGTTAAAAAGTCTAATAAATTGCTTCTTTAGACTAATAACAATAAAAAAAAAGAATGTTATAATTATCACGAATATAAATTATAACCGAACATTTTAGTAGAGAAGCTCGTTGGACATTGTAATTAACTTTGGTTAACTTTCATCGGTATGTTTGTAGTATATAATTTGAAGAATGAGACTTAAATAGTTTCCTAAAAGTTACGTACGTATGCTGCTTTTTAATTTGAAGAAGGGGATTTCACTCTTCATCAACCAATTTGCAGGTTGAACTATTGGTCTGGGCTCATCCAAAATTTCCAAAAATTTTAGATCTATGCATCATTATTTATTTGTTTGGGATTTACCCGAGGATCAGAGCAGCATTCTTCCAGCTATGAGATTAAGCTATCATCACCTTCCTTCTCAATTGAAGCCAATGTTTGGATACTGCGCCATATTTCCAAAGGACTACGAGTTTGACAAGGACGAGTTAGTCTTGTTATGGATGGCAGAAGGTTTTCTGCAACAATCACAAAGAATGAGGAAATGCATGAAAGAGTTAGGTGATGATTGCTTCAATGAGTTGTTATCAAGGTCATTCTTCCAACCTTCAAGTGGCATGAAATCAAAATTCACGATGCATGACCTTTTGAATGATTTAGCTCAACATGTTACGGGAGAAATATGCTTTAGGATGGAAGATAATATGGACAACAATGAACGGTGTAACATTTCTCCGAAGGCTTGCCACTCGGCATTCATGCGCCATTACTGTGAAGTGTACAAAAGATTCAAGGCATTTGATCATGAACTTCATCGCTTGCGAACATTCTTAGCACTACCAATTTCTAAGTCAGATACAAGGCAAACCTTCTGTTTAAGTAATGGTGTTTTAGTTAACATACCGCCAAAATTACTGTACTTAAGAGTCTTATTATTGACCGAGTATGATATAAGCGAGTTACCCAACTCGATTGGCGATTTGAAACATCTTCGGTTGTTGAATTTATCAGGGACATCAATTAAATGGTTGCCAAAATCAGTGACTGATCTCTATAATTTGCAGACATTATCGTTGCATCGTTGTTCTGAGCTTTGTAAGTTGCCCACAAACATTGGCAATTTAGTTAACCTTCGTCATCTTGGCATAAAATTACAAGAAATGCCCAGAGGGATAAGTAAATTGATAAGTTTGCAGACACTGCCAAAGTTTGTTTTGTGTAAAAGTGGCGGATTGGACACAACCATTTGAACAACCTAGAGCTTCTACAGCAGATGCTTTCTATTGTAGGGTTGCAAAATGTTAAGAATGTGCGGGATGCAGAGGAGGCCAACTTAAATAATAAGCGAGAGCTTGATGAGTTAGAATTGCTATGGAGTAGTGAGGTTCAAGATTCTCAAATTTGTTGTGATCGTGCAGCAATTATGGTGAATAGTAAGGAATCAAACAATTAAGAAAGCAGGAGAAAATAACACACAGAGATTTACGTGGTTCGGCAATGTGCCTACATCCACGAGAGCGAGCGGTCGTTCTATTCCATTATTGAAGTAGAGTTACATCTTAAGTATTTATATAACCCTAATATGGACGTATTTACAAAAATACCCTTGTACCGTACCGCGGGGGCGTTGCCCCCGCACCCCCAAGTAATCAACGTCCCCTTTATATAAATCCCGCAAGGCAGATGTCGTCGCGGGCTCCGCTCCGATATCTGCCTCCTTGCCATTATGCACATAGTAATATATGAGCTACACATATTCTAACAAAATGAAGAGCTTCAAGCGAACGTACTCAACATGCTACGGCCGCNCTGTCATTAGCGCCTTTGGCAGTGAAGACACTAGGTGGCGTCCTGCGCAATAGACGTAGCCCAAGAGAGTGGAAAGACGTACTCGATAGTGAAATCTGGGATTTACCGGAGGATAAGAGCAGCATTCTTCCAACTCTGAGATTAAGTTATCATCACTTACCTTCTCAATTAAAGCAAATGTTTGCATACTGCGCCATATTTCCAAAGGACTACGAGTTTGACAAGGAGGAATTAGTATTGTTATGGATGGCTGAAGGATTTCTGCAACAATCACAAGGAGTGAGGAAACTCATTCAAGAGTTAGGCGACGACTGTTTCAATGAGTTGTTATCAAGGTCATTCTTCCAACCTTCAAGTAGCACGAAATCAAAATTCACGATGCATGACCTTTTGAATGATCTAGCTCAACATGTTGCTGGAGAAATATGCTTTAGGATGGAAGATAATACGGAGTGCATTGAACGGTGTAGGATTTCTCCGAAGGCTCGCCACTCGGCATTCATGCGCCATGAGTGTGAAATGTATAAAAGATTCAAGGCATTTGATCATGAACTTCTGTCCCTGCGGACATTCTTAGCACTGCCAGTTTACAGGTTACGCTGGTGCTGCTTTTTAAGTGATAGCATTTTAGTCAACATCCTGCCAAAACTGTTGTGCTTAAGAGTCTTATCTATGAGTGGGTATAATATAAGAGAGTTACCCAACTCGATTGGAGATTTGAAACATCTTCGGTACTTGAATTTATCAGGGACATCAATTAAATGGTTGCCTGAATCAGTGAATGGTCTCTACAATTTGCAGACATTGTTGTTGCGTGGTTGTCGGGAGCTTTGTAAGCTGCCCGCAGACATTGGAAATTTAGTTAACCTCTGTCATCTTGACAATGCTAATACTCAAAAATTACAAGAGATGCCCCCCGAGATTAGTAAGCTGAAAAGTTTGCAAACTTTGCCAAAGTTTGTTGTGTGTAAAAGTGGTGGATTGGGACTTAACCATTTGAACAACCTAGCACTTTTACGGGGGATGCTTTCCATTGTAGGATTGCAAAACGTTAAGGATGTGCGGGATGCAGAGGATGCCAATATAAATCGTAAGCGGGATCTTGATGAGTTAGAATTGCTATGGAGTAGTGAGGATGAAGATTCTCAAAATGAAGAGCTCCAAGCCAACGTACTCAACATGCTACGGCCGCATAAAGGATTGAAACGTCTCAAAATTGAGTTTTACAGGGGCTTAACATTCCCCAGTTGGATTGGGGATCTGTCGTTCTCAAAAACAACGCAGATTAGTCTAAAAGGATGTACAAAATGTGCGTCTTTGCCACCACTGGGTCAGCTACCTCTGTTGAAAGAACTACACATTCAAGGCATGCATGCAGTAAAGAACGTGGGAGCCGAGTTCTACGGGGATGGTGGCTCATTAGAGACTCGATTCCCGTCACTCGAGACTCTAAGCTTTGAGGATATGCCGGAATGGGAAGGATGGTGTAGTTGTATTGGTGTTGAATTTGTAGGACATTTCCCTTGCCTTCGTCAGCTTACCATGTCCAAGTGTCCTAAACTGGTAAGTGTCTCAGTCCTAAGGCTTCCTTCTCTTTGCAAATTAAAGATAGAACGTTGTAGAGAGGTGGTTCTAAAAAGTCTCATTGAATTAACCTCTCTAAGACAACTGTTTATTAAGGATATTTCGGGACTGACCCATTTGCAAGAAGAATTCACTCATTTCTTGGTGTCACTTGAAAATTTTGAAGTGTGTGACTGTGCTGCACTAGTGACTCTGTGGCAGAAGGGGAATACACCAAAACACCTTTCCCATTTGCAACACTTAAGTGTTGTGGGATGTTCCAAACTTGTGTGCTTGACTGAAGAAGACCAAATGCTACCTCGTAATCTTGAATCTTTGCGAGTATCTGGATGTGATTGTCTGGGGAGGTTGCCAAATGGCCTGGAAAGCCATACTTCTCTCAAAGTATTGGAATTGGAAAAGTGCCCAAAGCTCGTGTCCTTTCAAGAGGCCAATCTCCCGCCCATGCTTAGAAGTCTTAGGTTAACAGACTGCAGTTCACTAGAATCCCTGCCTAATTGCAACTCTTGTCTTGAGGAGTTGTGCCTCAACGAGTGCTCGTCTCTGAGATGCTTGCCAATGGATACATTTTCCTCCACCCTGAAGTCACTTGAGATTCGTAATTGCGAGGAATTAGGGTCAATTTTAGAGCCGATTAGACTGAACATAATCATGGAGGAGCCAGGATGTTTTAGGATCAGTGATTGGCCAAATTTGGAGAAGTTATCTGTATCTATGCCGCCTTTTTATTGTGATTTGTCTTATAAGAAGGGACAACCGTTCCCAACAGGAAGTAGTTTGATTACTCCCAACCTCAGAAGGCTTCGTATCAGTGGTATTGCGAATGACATTTATTTTGCAAGCAAGTTTCAAAGCCTCACATCCCTTACAGTCTTGTTCATGTCTTATTGTGATAATCTTGAGTCCTTTCCTCAAGAGAATTTGCCCCCCAACCTTAAAGATATTTTTATCTTAAATTGCAATAATTTGAAGCCTCTATCAGAGTGGGGCCTCCACAGTCTCTTCTCTTCAAACTTTCACATGAATGGTGTATGTATACCCAGAGCTACATTCCTTGCCGGATGACTGTTGGCTTCCTTCTACTCTAACACGGCTTACGATCGTAGACATGCCTAACCTCAGTTCTTTCTCTAAGGGTATCCACAACCTCACCTCTCTTAATGCCCTGCATATCGACAAGTGCCCTAATCTTCGTTCCTTGCCTGACGAAAGAACACTCGCCACACTCTCAAGCCTAATCATCTCAAACTGCCCACTTCTTGAACAACGATGTTTGAAGGATAAAGGAGTAGATTGGCAAAAGATCGCCGACATCCCCTATATTCGTATATATCAATAGAGTTGAAATTAAGTTGGACTACTTCTGAGGGAGGATAAGGATGAGTTCAGAGTCCATCCCCACTTGCTTATCTCAGGTTCAGGTGCCTTCCATTTATGACACTCATAAACAAAGTATAGAATATGTATTTTTATGGTTAGATGGTGTTGCTCTTCCACATGTTTATTCTAGTTTAAGAGTCCCTCCTTGAGGTTATTATCGTAACAAGTCTTGGTATGTTTACAAGGATTCAACACCTATTGTCAAATTAATTAAAAATCTTTCTATATTTTTTGGTACTCCAGATCCCAATCAATTCTTGAATTGGTTAGTTAATTTAGAAGAATATTTTGACTGAAATGACATGACATTTCAGATTCCCATTCTGTCCATTTTACTTAATTGATGTTAGAGTGTTTCGTCAAGCGGTATTGGCAAGCAATCCAAAGAAGCCTAGTAGTTTAGGAGAATCATTTATCACTTGAATTGAAATGAGATATAAATTGAAAAAGAAGTATTTGCTACTTCCTACAATAATCAATTTTATGACCAATGACTCAATCTTAGACAACATTCTTCTAGTGTCTCTGATTGCTTTTCCCAATTCGATTATTTTATGTACTTGTGTGATATTGTTGAAGAACCTTGGACAATTGATCAATTTGTTCTTAGATTGAGACAAAAAATTAGTAGGTAAGTTAAGCTATACACTTTTAATACGTTAGTTGCAGCCTATCAATATGCCCTAAAGGTTGAGAGATTTCATAAGAAATCCAAATAGAGCTTGATAGGTTCTCAATCACAGTCTGCTAAACAACATGACAGGACACCTCCCAATTTTAATTCCACCACATATGAATATCATGATTACTTGAATGATGTCCATGTTGTTTCGGCAGACTTTCCTAATCCGAATGTGACAAAGGCTTTAGATATGCTAGTATCGGATAAAGAGAAAAATGTTACTCATATTAACTTCCAACTCCCTCATTCAGTTTCATCAGATCAAAGTCCTCCTCCTTTGTCCCCACAAGAGTTCATATCAAAAGAAAGTGTGTGTGCGTCTTTGCTTGCGTCAATTCTTGAACCATCATTGATCTTGAAAATTGTGAAAAAATCGGTTGAGTCTACACCTATGCAAGATATTAAGCTAATCGAATCATTTATTGCAGAATCTACTAGTGACTATTCTGTGTCTACTTGTCCAAGTCATTATGACTTTGTTACAGATTCTTCTTAATCTGAGATTGTTGGCATTATTCGAGATTCTGCTCCACTCGAGAGTGTTAACATTGTTTCTTTGCCTATTGTCAAGTGTTCAATTGAGTTTGTACTTTCTTATTTTTAGCACCAGGGTGTTATAATTACTCATTTGTCATTGATGTCTTGTTCCACTAAATGCATGCTGTTCAAATTTAATGGGAATTGTTTTCCTATTCTTGAGTTTGGATCTAAATTTGCTTAATTTTTCATTAAATGATAGTATTAATCCAGATTTTTATTTGGAGGACATGCTACTTAATCGAGGTACTCCAGTGCGTCATATTTTATTAGCAAATGTTCATACAGATGAAGATTTTTGCATTTATTCTGATCGATGGAAAAAAGTTGATAGTTCTTTCATTCTAGATGAGACATTATGTCATCTTCAATCGGTGCTCTTATGGTACTTCTGCTTTGAAGACTCTTGGAGGAGAGTTTTTCTCAATTGGGAGAGAATGATGAGAATCGTGTAAGAATTGGATATATATTTTATATTAATCATGAGAGTAATTTAGATACTTTTAATATTTATTTTTTAAGTAATTTCTTTTAATTTTTAAGAGTTTATTTGTCATTACTTATTGGTTTTAGGGTTTTAGTTTTCATATATAAAGAGATGCATGTAAGAGTTTTATGGAGATAAGATTTTGATTATTATTGATTACTGATATTGAATCCTAATACTACTTCTTCCTCAAATTCGCTTTCTTTCTTCATTCCCTTCTCATCCCTAATTCTTCCATATTATGATCTACATCAATTTGGTATCAGAACTAATATGATCTACATCACTATCTCAACTTTATGATCTGTTCTTAACTTCTTTTCTGTCCAGTGTTTTGATTATTGATCAGTGACAATGCAGGCCGATTTCATGAAAATGCCATTTCCTAACAATAGCTTAGACGCAGTATATGCAATCGAGGCAATCTGCCATGCTTTAGACGCGGGTGTTTTCATTTTAGATGCTCAATCTTAACTTGAATTTTTCCCAAACTCTTTTTGTTTTGTTTGGGGTGATATCGTAACTGATATTGTTTTGTTTTTCATTCCTTTAGTTGCTCAGTCTAGAGGTTTTTCTTTGGATTGGGACTAATATTATCTTACTAATTGGGTTTTGCGGGAAACAAAGCTTCCATCAATTGTATTCTTCTTGGCTCAAATGGCTCAATAATCTTCATTCTTTGCCGAACGAAAGGACACTTGCCACACACTCTCAAGTCTGACCATCTAGAGCTGTCCGCTTGTTGAACAGCAGTGTTTGAAGGATAAAGGAGCAGATTGGCCCAAGATCGCTGAAATCCCGTGTTTATAGTTATTGATGGTCCTTTGATCCACTAACAAAGTTCAAGTAAGTTGGGCTTATGCTAAGGATGATGATGAGCTCAGAGTCTATACCCAATTGCTTATCTAAGGTTCCATTCATGACACTAGTCTCTTCTTGACTCTAAATTCAGTTTTTTTATGGCCTGGATTCCAATGTACTTTCTCTCCTATCAATTTTCCCACATCATCTCCTCTGTTATATTGATTAGTTTCACATTGCCCAAAACCCATAAAACTGTTAAATTTTGGATGAACAATAACTAAAGTTATGCTAATTGTTTTCATATCATCCCAAAATCCACCGGTATAGGGACATTTTCTTTCCAAAATAAACCAACTGTTCGTATTAACACGTGTGTTCCCCTGCTGCTTATTATGTTGCTTGACTTTCTCATTTATGTTGGTGTTTGCAGATTGTCATGGAGGCGGTTTTAAAGAGCAACTTTCTTATTTGCCAACAATGGATGAGTTCAGCTGAAAACAAAAATGGCTGGAGAGGTAGACTATTGCCTATTACATGTTTACTTGTCATTGTTTTTTCTCGGTGTATGTTAATATTTATCATGTTCTTTGTAATGTTGTGAGGGCAAGGGCAAGTAACTGCCAACTTGATGTTCTACAAAATGAATAATTGCAAGTTTAGTTGATTGTCATTTTGAGAACCTATGAAGGATTTTGCCCATTTGTTGGTTCCAGGATTGTAATTTTACTGAGCATTGTGTAGCTGTTGAGTTATTTTGCAGTTTTTTTTTTTTTTGATCTTTGAAGCTGTTATTTGTTGGTTGTTATATTGAATTGGCAACTATTTTCGACTCCCCAGAAAACAAAAATTATTAAGGCAAAATGTTGGGATTCACCGCGCTTTAAACCCACAGATAAACACAAAATCGAAGAACAAATTAAGAATATAAAACAATGAGAAACAAGAAAGAACAAGACACACAGATTTTATGTAGTTCGATAATTTGTCTACGTCCATGAAAATGTAGGGATTTTATTATATCAAAAATGAGTAATACAGAGGGCGGCTATACAGTTTCTCTCAAAACTTAATCATCAAAGTAGGTTTTTATAGTTTAAGCCTCCGTTCCATGAACCAAGTCTCAGAAAATTTCTCATTAAAAATCACGCAATATTATTTCGGGTCGGGTCATTATCCGAATCGACACAAAACTAGATTCCACAAAAAAAGGAACCCAACAGAATGAGGATATGAATTTCTCTCTCCTGTTATGCCTTGCTTTTTTGAGTCGTGCTCTACAAAAGTGATTACTCTGTTTAATTCTCTACTGGCTTTCNTATGCCTTGCTTTTTTGAGTCGTGCTCTACAAAAGTGATTACTCTGTTTAATTCTCTAGTGGCTTTCACAGCCGTGCTTGAGTAGGCATTTCAACATTGTCAGGTTCGGATTGTGCAAGGGATAACTCAATCCGGTCTATTCAGATATAATCCTAATCCGACCAACCAGATAGTTTGATGGATTAGAATAGGGGGGGAAAACACTTGCAAACAATGATAAATAATGTGAAAATCAGAATATGGAAGCCTGGGGCCCAAGGCTAGCAACGCCAAGAGACTTGGAAAGGATTTGGGGGTGTTTGATTCCTTAGAAAATTCAATAATTCGGAAGAGAGAAACTTGAGTTAAGGAGAATTTTGCAGAAGCTTAATGGGAGCCTCCTCCTGGGACTTTGTTGAAGCTTAATGTAGATGATGCTTCTAAATGAAGCAGTGGTTTATCTGGAGGAAGGATGGTCTTGAGAGATTCCAAAGGGCTTGTAGTTTTGGCTGCTGCTGCTTTTTATGGAATAGGATCTAATATGGTGGCTGAATGCATGGCAATGCTTGATGGATTAAAGTTGATCAGGCAGTATGGTTTGGAGAATAATCAGTTTTTGATTGAATCTGATTCCAAAATGTTGGTTCAGATGGTATTGGGGAAAGCTGAAATCCCTTGGAAGATTAAAGGTATTTTGGATCAGATCTGGGTGATGCTTGGTGGATTACAGTATCAGTTAAGGCATGTGTACAGAGAGGCCAATGTGATAGCTGATTTTCTGGCCTCATATGCAGTCTACTATGGGAGATACACTGATTTTTCGGTCGGTGGCTTTTTGCCACTATCTGGCAGAATGCTTCTGCAATAGGATCAAATTGGACTGTGCACTGCAAGGATGAGGAAATTGGTGAGGTCTGATCACAGAGGAGCTGAGCTGTGAGGATCAGGCAATGCAGCAACTGTATAGGAGGAATTTTTAACTGTTTTGTCTGGTATTGGTAACAGAATTCTGTTTTATACGGTAACAGTTTTTTTGTTAAAAATAGTTACTGTTTTCTGTTGAAACAGTTACTGTTTTTTGATTCTTGTAATTTTTGGGGAGTTATTCAATAAAATTCTCTCTTTTCTTAAAAAAAAAAAAAAAAA
>CAUOFW020008692.1:0-16244 GCA_963454935.2 Ilex paraguariensis
AAGGATTTAACACTTTTCCACATAATATCAGTCTCACTCTGACTAAAAACTTCTTCCAATGACAGGGATTGAGTATGGTCCTGAGTTCCTACAATGGGGAAGATATTCTGGTTTCTTTTGGAGGATACAATGGGCGGTACAACAATGAGGTTAGAGCATCCTTCAGCTGTTTTTTATGCTGCTTCTCTGCTTTCTTCTAATTTTTTGTGTGTTGTTAGGTCAATGTACTTAAACCAAGCCACAAATCGACCTTGCAATCAAAAATGATGGAGACTACAGTGCCCGATAGCGTTTCAGCAGTACACAATGCTACAAACTGCCACAAGAGATGTCGAATCTGAGTTTGAAGCAGGACAAGAAGGAAAAATAAGGGAAATTGTTATGGACAATGTTGATTCAGAGCCAATGGTATTGTGATCTTGCAGAACTTTTCACTCAGATCTGCTTCTCTGAATTCAAATCCACATGGTTTTCATGTTAATATGCCCAAAACAGATGTTGGGTTCCACATATTATCTTTGTGGGCGAAAATTGTTTGTAGTGTTGGATTTCATAGTTTTAGTCTTGCTTTATGATACCGATGGGCAGTCTCAGATATACGCTGTTTCTATAAACATTCAAAATTCAAAAAACTACAGTGTTATACATAGTTTGTAGAGTTCTGACCAAATGAAAGCGCATTGAATCATAAAAAATTTATATTATACTTTGAATCATACTTAGATTTTCACTGAGAGTAAATACAATAAATATGCCACATATGTTGAAATTTTAGTGTTTTAAACAGTTCTAGAATGTTGAATCCTTGTACAAATTGGCATGTCAGTTGTTTCTTTGTTTTCACATTTTTAAATTCGTCTCTTAACCTTTTTAGATTTACTAGTGTTGTAAAAATTTCTAGTTGATGTCAGACTCTTAATATTCTTACTATTTTTCCATCTCTCTCTCTCTCTCTTTCACGTGTGGTTTAAGCTTCAAGTTGATACCTATATTAAAAGTATCTTGCAGATAAACAAAACAAGTTGATACCTATATAAAAAGTATCTTACAGATAAACAAAATTGAAGAAACCAGTGAACGCCTCATAGCAGCCGTCAAAGCAGAAAAGGATCAGTTAGAATCATCGCTCAGCAAGGAGAAGTTGCAGTTTCTCCAGCTAAAGCAAGAGTTAGGAGAAGCAGAAACTCAGAATATGGACCTGTGCAAGGTAACCACTTGTAGTTTTAATTCACAAATTTTCTGTCATTTTTTGGCTTATTTTGACATTATTGAAGCAAAACTACTATTCAATTTTGCATAACGAAGTTTGTAATGAATTTGGTTTATTACTATATATCAACACAACTAATTGACACCTGCTTTAGTCTCCGTTAATCGAGGTCAGGGAGGATTAGATTGGGTATAGAACTAAGTGTTCACATTATTTTGCACAAAGTGACTGCCCTTTGTTTGAACCACAACAGCAAAGTTATAGGGTCAAATTTTATCCACTGAACCAGTGTTTGATTTAACACAATATCAATTGTATTTCTAATTGATGTAGCCATGTTATATTTCCTTTAAATCCTTGTACTGTTTGGTATTGGAGTTAGGAAATTGTATGCCTTTCAGTCTATAAATCTTGATTAAAATATTGTTTTAAAATTATAAAATCCGGTTCAAGCTTTTCATTTGTATTATGTTACCTCTGGGGAAAATTACCTCGGACATGAAATATATAATCCTCATTATGGAAATATTTCCATTTTTTCCCATTATAAAAATGGAGATTTTATGTCTTATCGAAAAAATATGGAGATTTATTGAAAGTTCCCCCTCTTTGTATCTTGATGTAATTAATATTACTTATTGAAATGTAAGAGAAAAACAATGCTTTAACTGCTGCTTTTTGAGTGGATATGAATTAACCCATGAGAATTATTTCTGAGCATGTTTCTTGTCCTGGTGAATTGGGGCAAAAGCCATGGGGTCGAAAACCATCCATATCTTTCTGGGGGGAAGCTAAAGTTTCTCCTGGGAGAGATTTTTTTTGATTTTTTTTACTTTAATGTTTGAGTTTCTAATCTGCATGAAAGGAGGATCTATTTCAAAATTGTCACTAATTTGCAGGAGCTCCAATCTGTACGTGGTCAACTTGCTGCTGAGCAGTCAAGATGTTTCAAACTTGAGGTATCTGCTTGTTATATTGAATTTCTTTTTGTTGATGTTTGGTTCTTTTTTTAAATTCTTTGCTGGCAAAAAAGATTGTTTCAACAATTTAATTAATGATAATTGTCTCCTCTGTTAGGATTAGGTCACTACTTGCTTGCCTATTGGCATATTATTTCACTTGGTTTCTCTTCCCTGCAATTTTTTCCATAATTCTGTGCCTTAGGAAGTAGTTGTATATTGGGTCTCAATTGCGGTACCCACAAAGTCACACCAGCCACGCAATTGCATACCTCAGTTCTTATCCATATACAAAAAATCTGCATGTATGTTCCATTCAATGGATTCAAATTTGTTTTTGATGTTCATCATTTTGCTGCTAAATGAAGAATATTTTTTTTCCCACCCCCTCCATTTGTGTGTTGAAAGCAGAAGCCTGCTTGGGGGGAAAGGAGGGATCAATTCATTCCCTTTTTGTCATTGAAGACTAACTTTACACTCACATGAATATAATTGCTGCAAGTATAGTAAAACTTTGGTTGTAAACAATGGTATCATTTTCAGGTTGTCCAAATATTTGAATGTCTAAAGTAGGAGAGTGGAAAATGGGCTGCATCATTTTATTTTTTATATTCTAATCCAGAAAAGAGAAAAAGGGGGGGGAGGGGGAGAGGGGTAGTGGAGAGACAGACAATCTGGCTGCTCAAAGTCCAATAATATCAATTGATTAAACCGAATCGAATTTGGGCCAAATAAAGAATAGAATGACAGTTAATTTAATGCATCATAAAACACTTTAATCGACATTTTATGCTTGCAATGTAGTTGATGAGCAAATACAAATATTGATCAGACCTAATTTTGTTTTAACTAGGGTTATGATTGACCATGTAAAGACCTAATTTGTTTTAACTAGTGTTGTGATCGACATTGCAAAGCTTGTGCCGGTGGTTGTTATTCAAAAAATAGACCAAACACATTCAAAAAAGGGGAGGAAGAAAACAGAGAAAATCGACAATACCTTGTCCTAGAGCCCTCCATTTGTTATTTACAGGGTATGGAGATGTAAATAATGGTTTGTGGTTTAGTCTGTGTCGAAGTTCTAGATCTCTAAGGCGAGGACTATGCCTGCTCATATCCTACTTAATTGGAGAGGAAGAGTGTTTGCTAACTATTGTTTGAACTGGCAGGTTGATGTTGCAGAGTTGCGACAGAAGCTACAAATGATGGAGACTTTACAAAAAGAACTTGAACTCCTCCAGCGACAAAAAGCTGCTTCTGAACAGGCTGCCTTAGACGCAAAACAGAGGCAGAGCTCGGGTGGTGTGTGGGGTTGGCTTGCTGGAACTCCTCCTAGTCAAAAATCCGATGATGCCTGAAAAATTCACAACCTAGATACACAGTGATTGCCAGATTTGGGTTTCATTAGCCCATTTTTCCTTAAAATTATTTTTTTGTTCTAAATTCAGTTCTTTTCAGAGTTGGAGGAAATAAGATGTTGAGTTCTATTAGCCAGAGGAAAATTTTTGAGTTTCTGCTTAACATTTTGTAATTACATGTGAGTGTCAGTGGTATATTGTGTCCATCAGCAATTATCATGTAGTATTTGTATTTGAAGTGAGGAAATTATTCAAGTGGAAATAGAGTTTCTTGTTTGTCATGATATTGAAGGATGTCACAATTGGGTCGTTGTTACCTATTTAATTTGATTTTCTCTTGAAAAACTGTCTAGAAATTGTCATATCTTTAGGACTTTCCTAGGTGGACATCGTTGCATCCTTTTTGAGTTTCTATGAATTTAAGGATCAAAATGTTATTTAGGTGCATAGTTTTGGTTAGATTAGAATAAACAAAAATTTAATTCAGAAATGTTTGAGAAATAGAATGAAAGGAGAAAAAAAATTAAAAATTTAGTTTTAAAACATTGGATTAAATATACAAGAATATCTCGAAACACTAGAAAATATGAATGTTTTGATATATTATTCCATTTGGTTTCCATAAAACCCAGAAAAATAAGGAAACGGGAAAAACAAAATTTATTCTTGAATGCGTATTCGAGATGGTACCTCAGTCGTGTTGATCTCATCCAAGGATTTTGTTGCAAAATAGTAATAATCCACTTAACTTTTCTCATTTTTTGTAATTTCTTTTTTCCACACACTCGCATAGATCACACAGACACATAAACGCCTTCACAACAACACACACTTCCACAATATACGTTGCATACATTCACACATTTGCAGTTCAAGCATTCGCGCACCTAAGGGTGACTTGACTGAAGTGGGGCTAGATGAGACCTTTTTGTTAGACAAACAACTTATTGGATATAAACACGGGTTTTTTTTTGTCAACTTTGAGTTTAAATAAAGTGGGACTCACTCATTATTTTGAGTTAATTTTCCAGGGTTCGTGTTCTACACTGTGAGGAGAATAAAATAGTATATTTAGTTGTTCAACTCAAGTGAAAGATGAAAAAAAATAAGATTTCAAAGTCATCCACTTGGAATGTGAAAATTGAGGTTAGAACATGTGAGATTTAACATCAATCTCACATTGGTTGGGTAAAAAATCCTAAGTGAGTATATATACTTGAAGTTTGCTCTAAGGGTTGAACCCAAGGGGCACCCCACTTTTGTGGACTAATGACGATGAAAAAGACCTAAATTAGCTTGAGTTCTACCACACATGTGCATGAGCCGACCAAGATGGGCCTTGTCTTGGGTTCAAATGTGGGTGTGAGACATTTTTGGGTAAAATCTGTTTGTTTTCTTATTCAATTTTGAATTTCTGACCTTTAGAATTTAAAATTCGCACCAGAGAGAAGAAAATTTTCATCCCAACGTATGTCGAGCATCCGAACGAGCATGTTGCAAATTTGGTAGTAAGATTACTTCGTCCGAATGCGTATGCTTTCCAACATAGGTGATTTTGTGTTTGTTCATGAATGAGCAGACATTTAAGGTGTCTTCTGGTTGCATGGTGATTGTTTTGATCAGTCACTAAGCTGTCTTTAAATTTGCACGAACATCATTAACATTTAAAACTTCAACATTCTATCATTAAAGAGTCATTGCATTCATATTTTCTGTCATAAGCATTGTTCATATCAAAGAGTACATGAACATATTTCCCATTTCAAGTTAAATATATTTTTATTTGAACTTGTTTTAAATTATTTTCCACTTTTCACAATTTATTCTCAATCACGTTTATTTTGGTCATGTGACACTCAATTGCCTTGTAAAATGTAAAAATTCGACTGTCTCGAAATTCAACAAAAATTGACTAGATAACTAGATTTTACTAGACAAATACAACGGTGAGGTACGTTTGTCATATGAGTTCTAGAAAATTTAGATTTTCAACCTGTATCATAGTGGTTAATTACCGTTTTACCATTTTTCATAAAAATTCAAATTTTTTTTGGGTTTTACAATCGTCCCTCCTTAAAAGAAATTTCATCTCGAAATTTACACATACATGCACACAGAACCACATGCATATGCAATAAGTCATATAACACCTATGACCACAAGAATGTACCTCTATCCTCAAACAAGAACAGATAACTAGTACGTATAGTGTCATCACGATTCCATGTCGACTCCTCCGCGGTGCGGTGCTACCACATCACCTTCACCATCCTCACGGTCTTGCCTTGCATAGCCTGCTTTCGGTTATCCATGATACGCATCGGTCCCTCCTCGAAGGTCCCATCTGAATCAACAACCAGCTCACCCCAATCCACCACATGCGTAGGATCGAGAGTGTACTTCCAGAGTATGGAGACATGAAACACTGTGTGAATAACTAATAAATTTGGCGGTAATGCCAACCGATAAACAACTGTACCAACCCTCTCGAGCTCCTCGAAGGGCTTGATATACCTCAACAACAGCTTTCCCTGCTTCTGAACCTGACCACTCCCTTCTTAGGCATCACCTTCAAGAAGATGTGATCTCCAACCTCAAATTGAAGAGGTTGTTGTTGTCTGTCGGCTTAGCTCTTTTGTCGGCTCTATGCCATAAGAAGAAGCTTTTGTATAAAATCTACCTTCTCCGAGGTGTCTCTAATTAAATTTGGACCCGTAGAGGGTCGTTTTCTCCAACCTCCATTCAACAAAATGGAGAACGACATGGCCTCCCATAAAGTGCCTCATAGGGTGCCATCTGTATGCTCGTCTGATAACTATTGTTGTAGGCAAACTCCACTGAGGGTTAGTGCTCTTCCTAGCTACCCTTGTGATCAAAGACACATGCTTGTAGCATGTCCTCTAAAGTCTAGATGGTCCTCTCTGACTTACCATCCATCTGGGGATGAAAAGTTGTGCTTATCATCAACTGTGTCCCCATGGCCCACTGGAAACTCTCCCAAAAAATGGCTGTGAACTTGGGAATCCGATTTGATACTATAGAAACGGGCACCCCATGTAACCTGACTATTTTCCATATATACTGCTTACAGAATTCCTCAAATGTGAAGGTCATTCACACTGCCAAGAAGGCAGTCTATTATCATCCACACTGCTTCATGCCCCTGCAATGTCCATGGAAAGTGGGTTAGAAAATTTATAGTGACGTGCTCCCACTTTCACTCAGCCACCTCCAAACACTAGAACAACCCTGTTGGTCTCTGGTGCTCATCCTTGATCTGCTGACATGTGAGGTAGCGACTAAAAAAATTCCCAACATACCTCTTCATCCTACTGCAATAGTACTAGTGATGAAGATTATGGTACATCTTTGTGCCACTTGGATGCACAAAAAAATGAGGATAATGAAACTCCCTAAGGATCTCCTCTATCATCTGCGTGAATGGCCCAGCCCTTGTCACTTGTACCTAACTGTACCCAGTCCTTAATGGACAATATCTCTGTGTCCTGCCCTTGAGACTTGATCACTTTGCTCAGTAGGGAAGGCGTAGCCACCAAACTCCCCAAAGTGCCTTGGGCCTAACCCCTATAGTAAATCCCAACCTGTCCCATGGTCTCGAGCATTTGTCACTCCCGGAAAGCCACACTAGCCATGACTCCCCGTGACTTTCAGCTGAATGCACCAGTCACCACGTTTGCCTTACCGGGATGGTAATGTAAAGTGAAACCATAATCCTCCAAGTACTCCATCCACCTGCGCTGCCTCATATTGAGGTCCTGCTGCGTGAAAATGTACTTCAAACTTTTATCGTCTGAAAATACCTCAAATTGTTCACCGTACAAATAGTGATGCCATGCCTTCAAGGCAAAGACGATGATCGCCCACTCCATGTCGTGAGTGTGGTAGTTTTGCTCTTGACTCTTTAATTGTCGAGAACCATAAGCTACCACCCTCCTGAACTGTATCAAAACACACCCGAGTCCATCCTTAAAGGCATCATAATAAACTATGTACATTTATCCCCTCTCCAGAACTATTAGAATAGGAGCTGAAGTAAGTCTCCTTTTCAACTCTTGGAATGCCTTCTCACATGAGTCATCCCACTGAAACTTGACCTCCTTCCTGGTCAATCTAGTCACAGGTGCAGCTAGTCGGGAGAAGTCCTCAATGAACCTCCTATAATACCTTACCAATCCCAAGAAACTTTGTATCTCAAAGATTGATTTCGATCTTTCTCAACTCATGATTGCCTCAACTTTCTCTGGGTCTATGGATACACCCGAAGCCGACACCACATGTCCCAAAAATTTCACTTCTGTAAGCTAAAATTCACACTTACTAAACTTGGCGTACAACTGATGGTCTCTCAAGGTTTGGAGAACAACCCGCAAGTGACTCTCATGCTTCTCCTTAGACTTGGATTAGATCATGATGTCATCAACAAAGACCATGACAAACTGGTCTAGATAGGGTTGGAACACCCTATGCATAAGATTCATGAATGCCATCATGGCATTTGTCAATCCAAAAGGCATCACAGTGAACTCGAAATGCCTATATCACGTCTTAAATACTGTTTAAGGGATATCTGCCTCCATAATCCTCAACTGATGGTAACCCGTGCACAGATCTATCTTGAATTAGACACATGGCCCTCTCAATTGATCAAACAAGTCATCAATTTGTGACAAAAGGTACCTATTTTTGATAGTAACCCAATTCAACTATCGGTAATCTATACATAGCCGAAGGGACTTATCCTTCTTCTTGGAAAATAACACCGGAGTACCCCAAGATGAGGTATTTAGTTTAATGAAACCCTTGTCTAACAATTCTTGCAACTGGACCTTGAGTTCTTGTAACTTTGTAGGTGTCATTCTATTCAAAATCATAGAAAAATGGGATATACCGAGGTGCAACTCAATGGTGAAGTTTACATCCCGATGTGGAGGTAATCTTGGTAGTTCATCTGAAAAAATATTCTCATCCTCACAAACCACCCGAGGTAGACCTAAATCTTGTCCCACCTTGTCCTCTAGGGTAAGGATCGCAAGCCAATCCATTAATTGCTCATGCCAAAGAGAATCATACATTACTTGGGATAAAACATCGTGTTTCTTCCCCTAAAACTTGAAACAAACACCCTTCGGTGTACAAGTAGTGACCCTCTTCCTATCACAATCAATGACGACTCGGTGTAACCAATCCATCCCAAGGGTGACATCAAATTCTGATATGTCCATGACTCTAAGGTCCACAGTGAGTAGAATCCCCAAGATCTCAAGCTCACAACCTCGACATATCTGATTAATGTATACCCTAGCTCCTGGGGGATAACTTACATGTAATGGCTCTTCCAAGGTCTCAACCTCTAAGCCCAAATCCCTCATACATGATGCATAAATAAATGAATGCGATGCACTAGATTCAAATAATACCCCTACCCATAAGTGAGAGAGTATAAATTTACCATAAATAACCAACTGATCCACTGGCTCATTCTAAGGTGTGATGGCATAGACTCACCTCTAGGTCCTTGAAGTTCCAGCCTATAAGCCCTGTCCTCGACCTTGGCCCATGCTCTGGTCCATTTGGCTGGATTGCGGAGTCCCCGCTCACGAAGTGGTAGGGGTCTGTGCAGCACCCTAAAATTGAAATTGAAACTGGTGTTCCTGGCCTATGGTGGGGGTAGGGGGGAATTAAATAAGTCTGTGGATGTCCCACCGATGATTGGGACAAAGATGTCCCACAGCTTTGGGATCCCTGCTTTTGAGGACAATCTTTTTTCATGTGACCCGGCTAGTGGCATATGAAACAAGTCCTCTGGCCTGCTTGATAAGTGCTTGGTTGTTTCCATTGTAGTATATCCTTACCTCCAAACATCTTCCCTCAATGCGTATAGTCTATGTGTGGAGGGGAGTGTCATTCTCTCTTGGAATGATGTCAAAAGAAAAGGCAACGAAATAGTGGGTGAATGAAATTTATGTATATGTGTGAGCAAAAATGCTCCCCAAGCACAGAGAGACTTTTGCTTGTCATGTTTTACTTGGAATCATATTCCAAGGTCGTTTCCTCAAGGAAGGAGGTGTATTATCATGAAGGTGATTTTTGTAAAAATAAAGTGTAAAATCATTTGTTGGTTGAAGGTTGGTTTGTGATTGTGATGAAAATAAAATAGAACAAATGTTGGCTAATCCAAAGGGTTCACTCTAATGGAATACCAAGTCAACTCGAATCCTTCCTCCAATAGAGCATAGATGTACGATTGATTCATGGTAAGCTAGGGATGAGATGGAACTGAGGATCCAAGCATAACTCATGACAAGTTTATGAGATATCAAAGACTCCCAATCCCGTCCACCCTCTACCTAGTCAAACCGAATCATTGTACTCTGAGAGGAGGAAGGAAAATGAGTTGAAATGACATACCCAAGAGGAGGTCTCCCTTTGATTAACCAACTTAAAGGCTTAGCTACTCATGCTTAAGGTAAAGACTACAATGTAATGAGAAGACATTATGAAGAAATGAAAATTGGAGCTAAGCTAATGCAAAGAAACATAAACTAAGAGAGAATACATTTAATACACATTTTAAAACTAAGAATTTGAAAGAAAACGAAATGCACAAATATAACTTCCGGATGATTTATACATGTCCATCACCTCTTTCTAAAGAGTTAATGAGAAACTACTCATTGTTCATGAATTTGGTAAAGCTAGAAAAGTGACTGATGCTCACCCCTCCAAGTAGAGGAATTACAAGGTAAAACATATTACACAAGGAGCCGATCTTCAACAAAGAATGAATGAATCACGTTCCACCCTTCACGGCTTTAGTAAGCTCTAGAAAAGTGGAAGAGTTTCACTCCTCTAAGGGAAGAAGGAAGCTCAAACAATGAGAGTAAAAGAAAGCAATAATACAATAAAAGAAAGCAATACTTAAAGTAAAAGAAGCAATAAATTAAAAGAAAGCAATAACGAAAGCAATAATACTTTTAGAGGATTTTTTACTACCAAAAGATGCTCATTACAAGCCCCAAGATGTGGTATTTATAGGCAAAAAGGGAGGGTTTGAATTACACTTTCATCCCCCTTTGTTTTGATAGTTGGCACCTCTATAGTTTGTAGCTTTGACAGTTGGCACCTCAATAGTTTGTAGCTTTGATACAGTTGGCTCTCCAGTAGTTTGTAGCTTTAATAGTTAACACCTCAATAGTTTGTAACTTTGACAGTTGGCACCCCTGTAGTTTGTAGTTTTAATATAGTTGGCTCCTCTGTAGTTTGTAGCTTTGATGCACAAAAATCCTGAAAAGAACAACAATTAATGCATTATCCCTAATTCACACACTAACGCTAATTTAACTTGCTTTGACTAGTTTAACTAACACAATTAACCTATTAACTTAATTAAATTATGCATTAATTAGGGTTAATTAATAAGAAGTCCTGAAGTTTCTCTCACCTTGGGAGGATTGACCTTGGCCTTGGCCTTGATAACCATGGCCCTGTCTCTGATACCTTTGTGGGTTAAAAGTCTTTAGCTTTTTGCTTCCCCGAACTAGAAGAAGAGGATTAGTCCTTTTTCTTTTTATCCGCCTCCCACATGCTCCTTGCATCATCCACCTCTCTCTCAATGGCCATAGATGTCTCGACCATTGAGTCCAAATCTTGTAGGTAGTGGCCCACAATCTTTTCCCAGATGGAAAATTTTAACCCATCCTCAAACCTCCTCACTTTGGCCAAGTTTGTGGCCACATAATCATTGGCAAAACTGGCTAATCGATGAACTTAGCCACGTATTCCATCATTGATATGGTACCTTGCTTCAAATCCATGAATTATCGAGCTTTCGCTTGTCGAATAGCCTATGGAAAGTACTTGCCCATGAAGAGCTCCTAGAACTCTCCCCATGTCATTGCCTCTAGGTTCTTTAAGGCCTTTGCCCAATCCCACCATAGATAGGCCTCTCCTTTGAGCTGGAATATAGATAGTCGTATCTTAGTGGCATCAGACGTGATCTCCATCACCTCTAAGATCTTATCAACTTCCTGAAACCAATGGTCGACCACCATCGGATCCACCCCTCCCATGAAAGTTGGTGACTTGTGTGCCTTAAAATTTTGGAGGTTTCTTAAGCCTCCTTGGCCTACATTTTCACTAGCTTATAAAAAAGTATCAGCCATTGTGCCTATAGCCTCCATGAAGGCTTATTGGTCAAAGGCCGGTGGTAGTTGTTTGTTGTTCCGCCTACCTCCTCGACCATTCCAATCTCCTCTCCCTCTATTTTTCATTTACACACATGTCAAATAGCAATATAGCGCTAACTTAGTATCTTAAGGTAGTGATCAAAGTTAAAACATTGAGATTTCTCTCCTTGTCTCTCTAGTAGAGCGTGTGCCGCCACTAGTAGACATCTCCACTATGACCCCTCATGTTCCTTCTTTTTCTGACCCCTAAGGTTATGTTCTCTAATCCTAGTGTCTCCTTTCCATATACATTTAACCATGCATATTATTCACATAACACATAACATATAACATGTAGCATTTAAACTGCAGAACATGTAATGTACAATGGATGCAATGGTCTAAACCCATGCCCCACAAGCCCTAGGTAAATCAAGAACCTAAGCTTTGATACCAAGCTGTGACTCCCCTAAAATCGAGGGTTCTTTTGTCAACCTGTTGATCACCCATCAACCCGCAGAAGTACCCGTGAATGCCGCATAACTTGACACCCTGTCAAAACATCCCCTTCATCGGGATCATAAACAACACAACATTTGGGCGAAGTTTCCCTTGTACCGGGCACTCCTAAACACATAACCTGTGTACATTTTAATCTATGACCTTTCACGGTCCAATATACATCAATTTATCCTTAATTTTACTCCATTTACATCCTTTGAACAAAATGACTCAAGACCCGAAGGCTTGGCAAGACCATTTTAACTTTCTGAAAATTAAAGAGAACCTACGGTAAAAGAATCCATGTTCTACAGATAGAATAACTTATTGGAAATCTACTACCGGTAGATAATCAATGTTCTACCGGTAGAAGAGTTCTCTAGAATTTCTCTACCGATAGATATTCAACGTTCTACTAGTAGAAGTGCTTTCTGGAAATTTTCTACCAATAGATAACCAACGTTCTACTAGTAGAAGAGCTCAGTTTTCTCCCGATTTGATCCTTTTTCAATTCCAACTCTTCCAATCTCACACAACATCAACCCAAACTCATAAAACATACAATTTTACACAAAACATAATCCACATGAGCTTGCTTTACAATTCTTTACATAATATTACATGTCCAAAAACTAAAGTACATATTAGTTTTGCAAAAACATAATTTAAAACCACATTTCGACTTTTCTTTATCAATGAAGGCCAAAGTGAGAGCCATCCACTGGTGCTTGTCCTGCACTTGAAATGTTGTCCCCATAAAAGGTGAGTCACGTTCAATAGGGTATCTCCTAAAGAGGCTACTCCCAAACCTAGATGAATATGAAATGCTCACATGCAATTTAACAATTAACAACAATCCATTTAAGAATATGCAATTCATAATGGAATACTCCATGCCATACCATGTTATGAGATAAGACTCACACATACAATACAACCTGAGCCTTTACCAGCTCCCTTAACACATGTAATTCTATACGTAAGAATCTAGGCATTCCAAGCCCTCGTCATTGATGTTACACATCTAATTACCATTAAAACTCTTGGGTCTTTCTTGGGGTAGGTATTTATGGACTTCCACCAACAGGCACCCAACCGACACATCATTTATGGAATTCTACCCACGGCTTCGCATACATCGACACACTTTATGGGCTTGATACCAATAGAATACGTATCCAAAATCATCGGATCTTGCACCTGAGGGACATTGTAGCCCTTCTTGCTAATCCCAGTCCTATTTTCAATGCAATCCGTGCGACTCAGCTGAACCTTGATCCAACTTTTTTGAGCCCACGCATCATCCACCAATAGTGGTGTTTGATCAAAACCATGCACACACCCACACCCATGTCACATGCCCACGAATGCGATATTTTTCGTGCATATAAAAATGTAATGTACAATTGCATTTTCAATATCAAGTTCAATATATCATGTGCACATTATAAACAACTTCAATATCCATCAACATTTTTCATGGTCAATTATATCATAAGCATATAACCACCATCAACAAGCTCACCAAAGCATGTTATAACATTATCAATGTAATTAACACACTTAATCAACATAGGCATTCATCAAACACCTTCAAGGTATAATTATAAACACATAGCATGCCTCTTTCACCACATATCTCAAGAAATCACAAATAAGTATTTCAACAAGCCCAATTCAGGCTAAAATTGATTTTAACCATTCTTATACCCATTTTTCAAATTTCAATTACCATATGTATGTAACATACATGAGATTACATCTCTAACACCCTACCCATTTAATATTTCAACCCTAGGTTAGAAATAAACCTAATTTGGAAAGGAACCCTATCTTTTGAAGTGTAATACCAGTGGTAGGAAGCTCCCAAGAACCCAAATCAAGCCTCAAGCCTTGATTTCCAAAGATCCCGTCTTTGAGACTTCATCAAAACCAGCGATTATTGGTACATAGATGTAGCCCTTGTCCATTAGATGAACTTTGGTTCTTGACCAGAAGAATTTCGACCAAAGGTTGGCCCTAGATCATAGAGAGAAGATGAAGAACCTTTGATTTTCGCCTTTCTCTCTCCCTCCTCTCTTTTTCGGAAAACCCAGTTGAGAATATGGGGGAAAATCTAATTTTCCCCCCCTTTTTATACTCCCCATTTGCTTGGCTCTCGTTGTGCCACACATCCACCTTTCTCGGGTCCGATTTCATCCCAAATCAATTAAATTTTGTCCCATTTCGAGTTCAATAAATTTTTAGTTGAACTTACTTTAAATTATTTTTCACTTTTCGCAATTTATTCTCAATCGCGTTTATTTTGTTCACGCGACACCCGATCGCCTTGTAAAACGCAAAAATCTAATTGTCTCAAAATTCAATAAAAATTGATAGGGTAACAAGATTTCGCGAGACGAATCTAACTGTGAGGTCCATTTCATCATCCAAGTTCTAGAAAAATTTGAGTTTTCAACCCGTATTGTAGTGGCTAATTACCATTTGCCTTTTTTTTTTTCATAAAAATTTCAAACTTTTCTAGGTTTTACAAGGTATATACCTTTTTGTACTTGGCTTGGCTATTATTCGAGGTAAAAAAACAAAAACTTATCACAACTCAATCACGGATCCAGAAGACGATGAAGTGAAAGAATAGGCTTAAGGATCAAATAAAGTTCAAAGATGGCCTAAAATCATCTTTTAGAAAGTATGGCAAAGTGTTGCTTTTTATTGAAATATGGCCAACTACTTACTCATGCTCCTAACCAAAACTAAAATAATGAGATTATTAAAAAAAAATAGATTTGAAATGACTAACATCTAAGTAATTGTATTATAACCTTCCTAGAATGATAAGCATAAGACTCACAGGGTATATACATGCATCGATACTATAGATGTCAAGCTTTTTCAAAACAGAAATTTCATCTCATAAACCTCAATAGAAATTAAATGGTCCTAGTGAACAAAAATTGAGTTCCAAATACACACATAACCATGATATTCAACAAATAAAAGCCTATAGAACAACTTGCAAACTATTTTGATTATCAAACAACAAATATAACTTTCACAGCTCTTAAAAAACAACAAATATCATCCAAATTGACATTTTTTCAATTTTTTTTTTAAATGTCACTATAACTACTAAAATAAATAAAAATAAACCAAACTATAAAACAAAGCAGTGGTGCAACCCTCACCCCACCCCCAACTTGAAATCTATATTGTCCTCAATGCAACAATGATAATGCAATGAGAAAAATAAAAAGATAAGGGAAAAAGAATGATTCGCACTTTTTGTGATCGGATTGATATTATAAACCCAAGTATAAGTGGTTGAATGATAGTTTCTTGGTTTTAAGTCCAATTATCGATCCCACAAAGAGTGTTTGTAATTAGGAAATACAATAAAAATAGTGAAGTTGTTATTTCGAATATGACAACATGTGATAGCTTGTGATGTGAGCTTAGATTGATAACTAGTCTAATTAAATGTTTATATGCAGGTAGATTAAGACTAAGACAATAATATAAAAAGTATCCTTCAGTTTAAGGAGCCTATATGCGTTATACTGGTCAAGTATTGAAAATGTTACCTTATAACAATTAACTTTCATGTTACTGAAAAGTAACTGATAGGTCTGATGTATATAAATCATCACACAACAATTTTTAGGTTAGCTGATGGTATTAATGACAATTGATTAATCCAAGCAAACCATAAGGATAAGCCATTTATCAGGAATACTTGAATTATTCAATTGACTCCATGATAGTAAGTGTGTACATAATAAACCATAACTCAACAACTTTTCAGGTTAGTTGGTGGTATTAAGTTATAACACAACAACTTCTTAGGTTAGCTGATTATAGATGTGACATTTGACTAATTCGAGTGAACTAGAAGGATAAGCCATTCATGAGGAATATTTGAATTAATCAATAGGTCATCTGTGATATATTTACCAGTTAAACATCCTCAGCGTTTTGGTGGAGGACTAGTCATATCGATAGGAATACCGTAGATATTCGACTAACAATATTA
>CAUOFW020008693.1:0-16239 GCA_963454935.2 Ilex paraguariensis
AGGTCCTCACTCTTTGTTTTGACTGCTTACAGACTTACTAACTGGCACCTTCTAGTGGAACATTAAGCATAGCCTTGTCAATATTGAATGCTAAATATGTTTTCCTCCAAACTTTGCCAGTGTGGACAATAATGTGCAGTGCAATTCCAACTTGGAGAGAGAGAGAGGGAGAGGGACAGAGAGGAAAAGTGGAGCAGGAATATTGGACTCCCAAAAAATTTGACCACTAAAGATTACGTCCATCAAAAAGTGAATATCATTCCAGTAAATTGGTAGCAGAGAAAAAGAAGAATCAGAATGAAACAACCACGCTCTGAAAACAGTAAATTCCTACCAATATGGGTAAGAATATGATCACAGTGGATTTATGACAATAGTAACTAAAACAAAATGAGAAACAGTCCATTTGCATTAAGAGAACTTCTAGATTCAATGCTAATGACACCAGGTGTTTAAACACATGATTCAAAGCTAAAGCGATGCATGGTTTCACATCTTAAAATGTTATGGCAGCAGGTCATGTTTTAGCAGTTTGTCACCTCATGGCATAGCAATAAATTAATCCATATATTCTGTCTACCACAGCATTGAAATGTACATAGTGATTCGGGTCATTCCAAAATCAAAACTCTTCAACCATACGAACAATTATTCAAGTAATTTAAAACCCCATAAAAGAGTGCAAGCTAGGTTTGACTCCTAAATCCTCAACATTTGACACATGAACTTACTAGTCATAACCCGTGTCTGAAGGTACGATAGAACATAAAATTTGAGCGCCCAAAAAATCAATCCCACTATATTAAATTTTTTTAACATGTGTATACTATCATATATGGATAATGATTGAAACAAAAATTATGTTAACTACAAATTAATCAAATATTAAATGATTGACTATGCGATAGAAATGAGTGATGTGATGTTTTTAGGAGAAAAAATATGTAGGAGATAAAAATTCAAGTTGCTATGTGTTTTATTATATAGATGTGTAAATTCTGCAGGGCATTGATACATGAAAATTTATAGGTAAATGGATCTAAAGGATGTTCATATGCAACTAAAGTTCTTAAATCAAGTTACACTTTTGACTGGAGTAAAATCACTGAGAGAACAGGCTGAACCGACTAACCAAGAGTCCCTTGGGGAACTAAAAAATTGAACAACCAACAGTTGAAGAGCAACATGCATCTGCAATTTCATGTAAATATCTTTATCCGGTTTTAATTTATGTATGAGGTTCATGCATGAAGAACCACTAGATAACATAATGGTAAATAGGATTGACAAAAGGTACCCTCCAAATCATGGTTGTGCTACCCTAGGCAATTAGCTAAATAAGATGTCTGTGTACAATTTGTACTATAAATTCTGAAGCTTCGAGTAGAATAATATCTTTCGACAATACTACTTGTACCTAATTTGGGGACTTACTACATTGTGACTGTGGATTAGCAACAGACTCTGCATTCAATTCTTGGACCCATTGTTAATCCAGCCATGATAATGCATTTTTTTTCTTTTTTAAGATACCATCTTTTTCGAAAAGAACTTTATTTTTTCTTTTTTGGAGGGGTGAAGGAGAAAGGGAAGAGGAACTTGAACCCTTGACCTCAATAAGGCAAAACCTTTACAAGACAAGGAGTACTATTGGACCAAAGACCATGGGTAGTATGATATGCATCAGGTGCCCTAATTACAATAAAATTGCTCCTTATCTTTTGTGTTTATTTCAAGTGAAAAAATAGTTTCTCAAATTCTTATATTTCACAAGTAATGTCGATACAGGGGGAGGGGGAGTGAATTGGGGAGAGGAATCGAACTATGAGGGTCACAAATGGGATGACTCATTCATCCCACTAGGATAGGAATTAGGACTGTAGTCTTGCAAAGGTAATTGATGGGACATTTCCAGAATGCAACAAATGGCGACACGTGTCCTCGAGACCACTGAAGCATCTCTGCTATGGTCCTGACACGTGTCATTGGCATCCTTAGCCCTCCCGCCGAGGGAATAATTCCCGGGGCCGAGGGACTCCGAGGCGGAATGGATGACACATATCCCTCGGCTCAGATTGATGATATCGGTCCCGATGTGTACATGCTCTCTCGACGCCGAGGTGTATCTACTGGAATGTGGACTTTTCCACTCCTACAAGGGCTGGTGATTAACAGGTGACTAGCATAGGCCAGGCTAGGCTAGCCATCATAACAGCGTTCTACTCAATGGTGTCAGTAGGCACAAGAATGCAGAAGATTCAACCAAGGAGGAATGGACACGTGGCATGCAATGTCAGATCAAAGACAAAAGGACCAGAATGCCCCTGCTGACACGTGACTTGAGCACACAGACATTTAATGTATCCCCATCCTGATGAGATAGTATTTAAGGCATAGGGGCCGTGAAGTGAAAGACATTAAATGCTCCCATGCCTGGGCATTTAATACTCCCTCGTCGAGGGGAGGGCATTGAATACTCAGCAGGCCGAGGGGAAAACATCAATTGCTCGGCGTCCCGAGCAATTAAGGATGAATGCATTCCCCACTAAAGGAAAGGGGGCACACTGCCTCATCTCTAATGATTGCCTACTAGCTATATTATCAGCAATGATGAGCTTTTGAAGGTATAAATAGTCCTCAAAAATATATTGTAAAGGTACGCAAGAACTTCTAAAAAGAAGCATAGTGCTTTCTTCTTCCCCTCTATCAAAGAACTGACTTGATCGTCAGAGGGGATACACCGGATAGCAATCCGACACCCTTCTAACCTGTTTTTCTGTGTTACAGGATCCCCCACAGTCTTTCAGGACCGGTCATGCGACCCAACAAACAATTCATCACCGGTCCTTACTGTCCCTTTGTCCCTCTCAACCTACTTCTTGTTGCTAAAACCCACTTTCGGATGGGTCAAAACTCTACCAGAAGCGATCAAAGATTTTGAATGCGAACCTTCCGTTCTGCTGGAATTACTGTCTTGTCGAACCACAAGTCATCGTGGGAGAGATCTGTTCCTATTTCTACTGTTGTGCGAAAATCAGCGTGCACAGTAACAATTAGAGGCTGGTAAAATATATGGTTTGCAATTGCATTCATACAAAGCATTTCTAACAGTTTTGCAAACCCGTAATGAAAAAAACATTATATATATATATTTATTTATTTAAATGCAAACTGATGGAATAGATTTGTTGATTCGGAGAACTAGGCTTTGAAATGAGATGTAAAAATCTAATAAAATTTTACATAAAGTTAAAATGCAGTTCAAATTACAGAATCACAGTTTCGAATAGCTCTATTACTTAAGAAACCAATTTTTTTATTAGTAGTCTATAAAATAAAAAAATCTTCAGTCAAAAACTCACCGCCATTGCAGAATGAATTAAAACTAAGGTAGTAGAGGTTGTGTGTCTTTTCAGTTGAGTGTAGTGATACACTGATACTGATACAGATGTCTCGAGATAATGCAATGCAGCTACAATTATAATAACAAATATGCAAAATGTGGAAGTAAAATCGCAAACACAGATCAATTATAGTAATAATGCAAGAACTGAATGAAGCATTTAGATCTCACCTCGTCGCCTGAATTCACCGCCATTGCAGAAATGTTGACCGAGAGAGAGAGAGAGAGAGCCTCAAAACGTCTGAGATTCGAAGACAGAGGTCTAGTCTGTGATGTGCATTTTCTCAGCAAATGGATGTTTACATATAAGAGAGAGAGAGAGAGAGAGACAGAGCTGCATTCAGAACGTTACATCGGGAGAGGCCTGTTGTAACTGGGCACGATTTCCTTTGCCAGGAAAGCTCCTGATCACGACATAAATGATACAGACAAAACATTTTTTTGATTCTTTTTCGGACAATAATACCCTTGAGAGTCTATACGATGAATTCAATATCTTTTGCAATTCTTTTTTTTTCTTTTTCTTATTTGAATAAATAAAAAACTTTTTTTCTCCCTCTCTCTCAAAATGACATTCTTATTTAATTTTGAGTACCCATCGTGTGTGTTTCAGGTTGAGATAGCTGTCTTTGTCTTTAAACTTGAAGAGACAGTGAGGTTAGTTGTTGGCCTAATAACGACTGTCTAGACTTAAACAGGACCGGTCATGCGACCCCACTGTTTAGACTTTAATGTTTTACTGTGTAAATTTCGTGATTCTCCAGAGGGGTGTGAATTTTGTATTTTTTTTAATTTTTTAAATAATATTATATGAGTTGTTGTAAAATTAAATAATTTTTTATTAACATGAACCCGACACGTTCCGATACAAAAATAATACAATCGAAAGTGACACGACACAACACAAAAATAACACGATTGACACCCCTTATTCCCCTATAATTGTGTTTGACCTCAAAAAAAAGAACTTAGAAGAGACAATTAATCATTCGGTCAAAAATTGGCTAAAGTAAAATACGAATAAAATTATGTATTCACTTACCTTTCGTATATCCCCAGTGTAATCTATATCTTTGTACACTGAGTACAAATTTCGGTAAAATCTTAAAGAATTCTATAATTTATTTTTTGTGAAATTAAAAAATTTGTCAAATGTAATTTTAACTCGTTTGAACGTCATTCATTGCATTTAGTCGCTTGTTAACGTGTATTTATTGTAGTTTTGAACATGGATGAAAGTACATTTAATGAATTATATTGAGTAAATGCTTAATGACCATTATGAACTCCAACTAATCTTCTTCTTTTGTCCAAATGAGTTAAAAAGAATTTCATGGAATTAGGTTTTATGATTAATTTTTTGTCCAAATCTCCTTAAAAGTAACACTCTTATTTAAAAATTCATAATATAAATGACTTCTTATTACTGTTAAAACCATAGTTTTTGTGTTCATGGCTTGAGAGAGAAAGGATCAAACACTGCTCTTGCCATCATTGCTTCCAAGATTCTATCATGAATGTCTCTTTGGTGAATGCTGGATACCCAAAACTCAATTAAGGAAGTCAAAAAACATTCTGTTAATTTTTTCGTTAATGTCAATGAATTGATTTTTGACAGCAAAAATAACGGAAGTTAACAGAATGACCACATTGTAACATTTGTAATACATTAAGGGCATGTTTGTTTCGAGTATAAAATTTAGGTGGTATAAGGTTTTATATTTATTTCACTCCAATCTAATAGTATATTATACCCGGTGTTAAAATATAATCTCATTCTTCTCTTTGTTTGTTTATCACAAATATTATCTGTGTAATACCTACTTAAAAAAATCAACAATTGCGGCTAACCAATGTAAAAGACAATTTTAACCTTTAAACACAAATATTATTTGAGAATTGTACCAGAGGGCATTTCGGTCTTTTTAGTTTATAATACCTATACCAAGAATATAATATCACCACCTAGGTGATATTCATTAAGACCTTCTACAAGGCATTATGGCTATTATTCATAGCGGGTCGGTATTACGACCCGAAAAATAGTATTGACTATAAAATGTCAAACAAACAACGTATAAGATGGGTCTCACATACTATTTTTCTAATATCACTTCCTTATACCTTTCTAATACTCAAAATAAACGGCCCTTAAGGGTATAATATAAAAAAAATGTAATTTTTGAAGGTACAAAATAAGAATTTTAAAATCTTTTAGGGTATAAAATGCAAAAAATCCTAAGATTTAAGCTTATATGTTTGATCAAATTATACATTGACCCCACCAATTATATCTTCTCGTACATTATCCCCCATTTGTCTTGTTTTGCACATTAAAATTGTACAATGAGCTTCATTCTTGAAATTTTGGTCTGAAATTCGAAATGTCAATCACAAAAGATAACAAGTTTATGTTGAAAAGTTTTTTTCTAACAATAAAAAAAAAAATATAAGATGGAATTATTCATGAAAAGGCAAGGGTATTTTGGGTAAGATGGTGAATCTTTGTTAGAACGGTAATATGTACGAGATTTGTCTCCTTTTTTTTGTCTCGTTGTCACATAGCTGCATGTGACTTCAAAGGGCTTTTTTTTCACTGAAGACAACTCAATCAAACAGGTCTTTGGAGTCACGGGTTGCCACTGTTTACAAAATAGACTCCTGCGACTTGAACTAACTTCATCTTTTCGTGGGTTGTTGATATTATTTTTCACATGGGGTTAAAAAAGAAAGGGATTTTTATAACTTTATTCCACCAATTTTATTTTTTTAAATTGATTTTAAAACATTTTTGTTGTAAGTTGATATATAAAAATATTGTATTTTGAACCAAAAATGTGGTAAACCTCGTTAATACACTTCCTTCGGTATCGAAGTGATAGTTTAAAAAGAAATATAATTTTGGGTTAATAACATTTTTAGTTCCTAAAATGTGTATTTTTTATCAATTTAGTTCTTATTGTATTAATTTTGTTAATTTAGTCTTTAAAATATTTAATTCGTATCTCTTTGGTCTCTAAATAGACTGACCGTTAAGTTTTTGACGAAATGATCATGTGTTTGACACGTGATCACTTCCGTTAAAAAACTTGACGGATTATCAAATTAAGGATAAAATGGACAAAACTGATACAATGAGGATTAACTGACAAAAAATACATATATTAGAGATTGAAAGTGTTATTAACCCAAAAAATATTGTCAATTGTACATTTTTGACAAATAATTTAGTGTTGATAAGTATTAATAGCAGAAATTTTTATTGATTACAGAATGCATATTGTCATTACAATGGTTCGTTCAATATATTTCATTTGTTTTTTTTTTTTTTGGCTCAAGTAAGGAAAAAAAAACGCACAATTTTTTTTCCTGATTAAAAAAGAGGTGGGGGCAAAGAAGAGCACTCAGAGACCACCATGATAGGCCTTCACTGGGGAAATCATAAGGCCTCTGATTGTGCTCGTTACTCTTAGTTACATTAGCATAGCAGTCAGCCACCAAACTTCAATGTAAACTCTAAGATTTGAATTTTTAACCTTAAAATAAAAAATTCGGTCGATACCTCCATCACCCCCACTCTGTGGTAAAAACAAGCACAATTGAGAAAGGAGTAAAGTGGATTGTAAAAGGCATCATAGTTTATTACTTTTGCTGATGAAAAACATGCCATGCCAGGGAGTACGATTTCGATCTGACCTCCGATTTCTACATAGAGACAAACGTCTTTGGACTAACGTGGGACTCGCTTAAGGACCTACCGGTTTAAAGGCTTGAAAAATAGAAAATGAGATAGAACTCATAGAAGTCTCACCAGCGGGTATCGGCCGATAACTGGATCTTAAATAATAATAATTAATTAATTAGTATAAGGAGTTAAGCATCAAAAAAAATTCCAGCAACACCCTCGCAGATGGTACCTCCTTAACTCATTCTAGGCATTGCAAGGTATGAAGAGGGTAATAGATCGCGCCAATATCTGTATTCTTCAGAAGAATCCCTTCTTACGAATTTGTTTGTTACTGTTTTTTTGTTTCTCGGGTGAAAAAATGATTCAAAAATTGACAAAAAGACAATTTAAAATACAAGACTAACATGTGAGTGATGGACATGGTATGGTATGGTATGATTTGTTTTTGGGTAAACCATCAAAGTGTTCATTTATTTCTTTATAGTATGGTGGGGTAAGCTATCATCAAAGTGATTATATCAATATATTTCCAAATAAGATGGGAACAGCTCATATGTGGATGGTTCTGTCTGTTTTTTAAGGCTAATAAAGGCCAAATTCGTACACGTTGACTTTTTAGTCGTAATATAGGAATAGTATAAGTCACACGTTTAATAGTTAGTCCTAAATGTAGAATTTTCTTTTAATTTTTTGAATTATTAATGCAACTTTTTTAATTATTAGGATAAATATCATAATTAGTCCTTAAAACTTTATTTGCTATTTTATAATTGTCAATGGAGGCACATGACTTAGACGACCACATGGCAAGCATATGGACTTATCTCAATTTGTTTTAATCGGTGAAATGGACTGAAGAATTTTATTGACACGAAATTAATATTTAAGGGACTAAATTGGAACAATTAAAAATTTGTGCATCATTTTAAACAAGAGGCAACATTTAAAAACTAATTATGGTATTTATTCTAATTATTATATATTTTTTAGATGGTATCTCAACCGTTAGGGGTGTTAAATGCACATTAAGACGGGTTAAACGCACATTAAGAAAGGTGATATATGTTATGGATACTAATATTTTTACTTTTTTTTAGAAAAAAACCAAAATAAAAAATTAAACACAATAAATTCTTTTTTCTCCTTACCTTATCGGGGAAACAGAAAAAGAGAAAAGAAAAAGTTTGAAAGATGCACTGGGAGTAACTACTAAATTGTTAACCAGTGTGAATAACTCGGATGATAGAGCTTAAATGGTTAATACCGTGAGATCCCAAATTCTAGTTTTACACAAAAAAAGTACTAGTTGAGTCGATGTGTGCGATTTACAAATGAATACATGTATTTCGAGTTTGTATGGCATACACAAATAAAAACAGTGCATTATTAAGACGATTCTTTGTTGTTGAGAAAGTTAAATTCTAGCCCGTGTTATTGTAATTGCAAAGTGGACTCGATTCAACTCAATTCGACGAGCGTGGAGCCAAGATTTTGGTGGGATTGTTTACGTTGGTGTGATGGTAGTGGCTCTTATGATTTAGATGGCACAAAATTAGCTAATATCTATTAAGTTAGGTAAAACACAACTTTAAAGCAATTAAGAATTGTGGTATCGAAAAATTACTTTGCATTGTCGTACCAAATTTTCTCGACCAATAAGAATATAACACATGTAAATTCTCTTAATATATCATTTTAGTTTAGTTTAGTTTATTGTTTTCATGATCAATGATTACAAATAAATCGATCAGTGATTTGTGACCATAAATTATTTTTCGATATCATAATCTTATCTTGCTACAATTTTGTAGCCGTAATAAATAATTTTAAAAGATAATTGAGATCAAAAATTGAATTTACCAATACCTCACTAATTTTTGTAAACATGATATAAAGGACCGTGAATTTGTCCATTTTTTTTTTTGACAACATTGGTTCGTAATTTTTATCTCATTGAATCATAAGTACAAAAATCATTTGGTTGCTGTATGGGTTGGCCAGTTGGAGCATCCATTTGAGTCGGGTTGGGTCGGGTCGGGTCATCAGAGTTGTATGTGAATGACCACAAACATGTCCCCTCCAAACCAGCCTGTTGCCATGTCTACAATAAATTTTTGCAGCTACACCCAAAGTTATGAGGCCATGCCAAATAATTCGGAAATGTATGATACTACTGCAACTTTGTCCCCTCTATCATAACAAGTTTACAATGTGACTCTTGATTATGATGGGATCTGAAAGAGATGAATGATAAACAATCTTGCTATCAATTCAAGACCCGAGACACATTGCCACTTGTCATGGTCCGACAACCAAGAAAAAGTAAGTAGCCTCTAAAAAATATTTACAAGAAAAACTTTGCTCAGCTGAAACAC
The DNA here is from genome assembly GCA_963454935.2 of Ilex paraguariensis. Classification (NCBI taxonomy): domain Eukaryota; kingdom Viridiplantae; phylum Streptophyta; class Magnoliopsida; order Aquifoliales; family Aquifoliaceae; genus Ilex; species Ilex paraguariensis. Next base: position 9,467 of record CAUOFW020008693.1, read on the forward strand.
TTCTCTACCACCATTAATAAGCAACATACCTGGCAATAATGTATGTAGTGATACAGGCACCAGGATCCAAGCCTAAGGGTGAAAAGGAAATGGCAATAAGAATCACACCATGACAAGAGAAATGTAAAAGATTATAAAAGTACAACAAAAATTGTTAAATAAAAGAATACATCAAGATCACCTTGTCATTCTTATCGGCAAATGAAGAACCACTGAACCAGGCCTCAGAAACCAAAGCCACGCAGTTTTACATTGCCAACATTTTCAACTTGTAATGTCACAAATGAAACTTTTTTTGTTTTCAATATCAGAGCTCAACTAACAAGTCTACATGTCCACTCACAAGTTCCTAATCTGAGAAGTCCCCGAAACTAAAGCTGAATTTCCAACAATGCTTTCTTTTCTCATTGGATCCCCTACTATTTGTCAGTGTATCATCTACATTTATATTGGTTCACAATGTCTATTGCTGCCAACCATACTGCTGATTTCGACTACTGGCCATTGGATTAGGACCTCTGTTAGCACCAGAGCCTCCGTACTGACCACTTTGGGGATAGTTAGGAGGGCCAACTCCATAACCACCCGTGGCTCCTTGGGGACCATTAGTGGGCACATTGCTTCCAGGATATGGTCCCCGTCCCTGAGATGGATATGACCCACCACTATACCCCCCACCTTGACCCCCTGGATCTGGATAATACCCGCCACTGGGGTTTCCACTTGGAGGATACCTATTAGGCCCTCCAGGAGGACCACGAGGCTTTCCGTACTGATGATGAAGTGGAGGCTGGGAATTGTTCACGAGATGATTAGGTCCAGACCAATATGGAGGAGGAGCTTGCCCAGTTTGTTGGATGGGAGGCAGGCGTGCATGCTGTTGTGGGTGATGCAGTTTCTGTCTCTTTGCTATTTCTTCATTTTGTCTCTGCTGTTGTCTTTTTTTCTTTGTCTGGAACTCATGCGAGGATTCATATTTAGGCAAACTGTTCGATCAAAAGAACAGGACAGATCATTGTCATACAACCCAGAAAGCGAAGCCTTGAGCCATTTTTTATAACAAGCAGAGATTAGCTAATATATTGACAAACAAGTTTCAGAAACTCAACCATGAAAGGGCCTAAATAAAACGAGTGAATTTAGATAATTACAACTCCTGGCATGCCACAACTGTTCTGACCCTCAGAGGCATAACCATTACTGATCATTTTCCTTATTTAAATGAATAAGGTGATTTCTTGGAACTCTGCGGGGGCATATTGGAAAACTAGGAGGACACAAGACATACCTCTTGGGATCACAAGGCAAGGGATCAGTCCAGAAATATTCAGCATCAAGTGCATCCTTTGCAGATATTCTCTATATCATCAAGGTGAAACAGAAAATAAAAAATAAAAAATAAAAAAGAACAGAAAAATGAATCAAGAAATGAATATAGGTCTTCAAATCAATTCAAAAGGAAAGTTACTTAAAGTAAAACAGGATGAGATAAAGGAAAAGATAAGGAAGTTGAATAAATGACACTGCATACAATCTGGCAATCTGCTGAATATGTTCATTACTTTTCTGGCCATTGATGGATCATCTGAAGAATGGGAGTGCAAAAGGCAACGGGTCATTGCTCGATGACATACGAGGGGTTCAGGAGGTTATGTGTGAAAATTGAAGGTTGAGTCAAAAAAAAGCTGCAGCCCGAGCTTTAACATAGCAAATAGAAATAGATGGAGACAGATCAAACTATATTACTATCTATTTCTGCTGAAGGTTGAGCCATTAATCAAGGCATGAAACCTTGAAACTGCTATTTCAAGATGATGTAATTCCGAACATCCGTAATCAATCTGATCCATAAGGAATAAAACTATTTCCTTCTCCAAATGGGACTCTAGTGTGTGCATTTAGAAGTCCATTGCATTAAAGCAACTACTCTTTTTTATATGTTTTCGTTGAAGTGAGGATAAGAAACTTCATAGGGTTAATCAGATTGTGGTTGAGTATCTAGCTTGTGCAGATAATTTCCAGTGATACAGGACGAGCATTCTTCAATTCTGCTTTGTCAAGTTTGACAAACACAGCCCTGAAGAAGAAATCAAATAGCTGAAAGGTGTACTGTTCAATTATTAGCAAGTTACCAGTGTGAAAGATGAAATTAGAACTTCTACGAGTCTAGATATTCATATGCACATTATTGGGGAGATAAGTGATTGACTCGGTCATAAGGAGGTGTTAATTCAAGAACGGATAACTAATTTGAAAACAGACCAGTTACGCCACCAATATGGGCTTTGGTTCAAGATAAGACAATATGGAGAGAATTAGAATGGTGACGGCTTAATTTGATAAAAAGATTCAAAGAACTAAGAAGTCTACTAACTGATAAAATGTGGTCAAATATAAGTAAATCAAATAAGGAAATACCAGAGATGGATCAAGACTAAGCATTTTATCCAGTAAATCCAGAGCATGGCGATCGAAACTGCAAACAAAGTTAAGGACTGTGAAAATCAAATTTTTTCACTACATAGGGGCTAAATAGTACAGCATTCTGTAAAACATCAGCTTGTGTCTGCTTAACTGTCTGAAAACCTCCCTAACTCGTCTCCTCATTGACCTTGCTGGTTTGAACTTGTTATACCAAGGAATCTTGGAAACTCCAGGCCAGTTAATCTCATCAGGAGATCCGCAAAGCTCGTATATCTTGTTTAATTGTTCAGGCTACAATAAACAGTCAACAAAGAAAACAGTGAAATGATTTTCCATTAACTTAAGAGAATCTAGAATAAGTGCGGATAAAGTAAATATTCACCCAATAAACTTTATCTTAACTTCATCAATTTTATATCAGTACTCGTTGATAAGCTATGAAGAACAAACATAGACACATGATAAAGATGCAAGACATGGCAAACCCTAAAAAATAAGAAATCTGACACAGCTAGAACATGCTACAAAAATTTTATTTTATAAATCATGTTATAAAGTTTATAAATATGTAGATAAACTTAATTATACAATTAAAGAAAATCATTATTACATAATAATAAAATCGTACACCTAATGGCCTAACATGAATTTGTGAACTAATAAATCATAACAATCACGAACTTCTTATAGACAAGGTGTTCCAAGCATACAGGATTATAATAATTTTTCTCGTATTCCCAAGCCCACTTGGTAGAGTAGTGGAAATAGCCTCTCCACATGTATGAGTAATATTGCGCACATCTGACCCGGCCTAGACCCTGCAATGTAGTGAGCCTCGTGTACTAAATAATAACTTTTTCAGTTATATCTTCTGCTACAATGATTATACCTTTTTGCATAAAAAATCATCTCTCACATTTTAACGTTGCGTGTTGACAAGTGTCCATGTTTCGTCTACATATGCATCTTTTAACTATAGAAATAACCATAGACACGTGCTAAAAGACTGTTGAAATGTGTCCAAAATGAAGAGTTTCTTTTTGCTAAAAAAAAATGCAAAAAGAGTATTAGACAAAATGGATCATGGGGTCATCTTGGGATATGCACTAGAACCTTGGCAAGCATTCCAAAACCCACCAACACTCGTGCAAACCCGGGTTCCTTATTTATGCATCAATGTCAATAAATGTGGGAATTTTTCTGGGTTGTGCTGCGGAAATCTACAAAAATTGGTAAATATTCGCTTTAGTATATAGTACAGGTACGAGTAAGCGGTACAACACTTTTTCGAATGCGAGGTGCGATGAGGGTAAACTTAGTTGGTAAGCCTTTTATGTCATGATTCACTTTGTATGTCTTATACGGATCACTTCCACTATTTTATGAACTAATGTAAAATTGTCCATTTGTATGTCCATTGTGAACTTTAGTAAGATCACTTTCACTATTTTATGAACTGATGTAAAATTATCCATTTGTATAACCGTTGTGAATTGATATTTGTGTCATATTTCTTTTAGAAGTTTCAAAGCGAGGAATAATACAACACATCAACTTATGGTCTTAGATAGCAAAATCTAGGTGTGGCATTTTTATATTGCGAAAAATATAAGTTTAAAGATCACTAAGATAAATAAAAAAATCAATTTGGGTTAAAAATTGGGGTTAGGATTGAAATATGGGATTACCTAAATCGTGGGTCGATTTGTGGATTAAGCCATGATTTGAGGTTTGTAATTTGGCAATTTGTGTCACAAACCCACTCTATTTCAAGTCGTGCGACTCCAATTTGTGGGGCACTTGGGTATCTATGATACCAATATCTATAGATGGACATATGTTCAATAGAGTATGGAAATCATCATTTTCTGACGATGTACGAACACATCACCTTCGTATAAACACTTGTAGTTCTTAGTTTATAAGAAGACAATTCACTTTCCAGCACCAGTAGATTTTTTTAACTCAAACTAATGGTGAAATCTAGTTAATAATTCTAAACAAAAAAATAAAAATTTATGTAAAGGACCATCTAATGGATTCTGCGGTTAGGATCATGCTCAGTAGAAGTGATGCAAGTTTTCGAAATAAGGTTCTTTCAAAGAAGTGGTTATGACGATTTTGTAGAAGCATGTCTCTCTCTAGCACTAGATTTCATTAAGAATGTATAGTGTGCCCTAAGATGCCAAGGTCCCCTTAGGCCTAGGCACGAGGTGCAAGGCGAGGCCAAACCTCATTGAAGTGAGGCACGTGTCATAGATAACGTGCATTTGATTTTTGAACACATAACATAACATCAAACAACACAAAATATAAATGAACTAATCATACCCCGTGCCTGAAGGCACAATCAAACATAAGATTCGAGCATTCAAAAAATGATTCTATTATACCAAATAACAAATTTTTATTTCTTCATTTATTGATTACGTTATTTAAAATTAATTTTCACCTATTATTTTCGTAAAAATAGCGTCAATTTTCTCAAATAACGGACATATTTTTCAGCATGTGTATACTATCGTGTATGGACAAAGAATGAAATAAAAATTTTGTTAAACTATAAATTAATCAAATATTAAATAATTAAACATGTGATAAAATTGGCTGATGTGATATTTTTGGGAGAAAATTATGTAGGGGATAAAATTCAACTTCCTATGTGTTTTATTATATAGATATTCAAGAAATAGCAAACATCAGAAAGCATCCAACTTCCCAAATATTTGAACATAGGCTGATTTCAATAAATATAGGCTCATTTCACAAACACATACATCAATTTCTCCATAACCCCCATTAATTCAGATAAATGTAGATATTTATTACTGAAACAAAGCTCTTGCATCTCAAATTTTCAATTTGTGCAATGCCAACCCATATGAACCATGACAATGATTAAGCATTTTAGCTGACAATTTCACAAGACTAGTTCAGTAACTCACAAAAACATACCTATATCATTTATTAAAACAGAGGCAAAACAAGCAATTGAATCCAAAGAATTAAGACAAGTATGACAATTGAATTATTCAAGGAAAAAAAAGTAACTCCAGGTGCACATAGTCAATCTATTTGAGCAAAAGCATACTTGTTTCCAGAGCTCAAATAGTAACTTGGTTTCAAACCACATCTGGCCCATAAAGAGATAGAGAGAGACACAAAAATACAGAGAGAGATAGAGAAAAAGAAAGCAAGAAAGAAAGAAAGGAAAAGAAAGAAGAAATAGAGACAAAAATGAAACATGGAAGAATAAAAGAAACAGAAGAGAGAGAGGCTGATGAAGATGGAAAAGAAAAGACAAGAAGATCGAAGGACGAAGAGAAAATGACTTGGACATGCGTCTGGCTAGTCCACTATTTCTTTAGGCATCTAACCGATGGTTTGTAAGACACCGAAAAGAGAAGAGCCGACTTTTAAGGTTTTGTTTTGACATTGAGTTGAGTCAGATTGAATTTTATAATTTGGTTTGTGTATCAAGCAAACCCAAGACATCGTTTACTTGCACAAAAATAAATGACCCACATGCAATCTAGAAGAGAACAAGGCAAAACAAAAAATGGTCCATGAAGCGCGCCTGATAAGCGATTTAACCCTTGCGAGTAAGCCCACTTGGTGTTTGCCTTGTTGAAGTGGCCTCACCTTGGTTTGGGCAAGGTGCTAGACCTGGGCCTAGGCACAGACCTAAGCTCGGTCGATGTGATGCAAATTTAGAAACAAGACTCTTTCAAAGAAATGGTTAAGGTTCCACAGAAGAATACCTTTCTCTGGCACTCGATTTCATTAAGCAAGTATAGCATATACCAGAGTGGTTGGTATTCCAATCTAGTAGCAAGACATACTCACTATTAGTCTGAGAATTCATGACGAAATTCTGACCTCAATCTCCCAGTAAGTATCAACACTATTTGGACATGCCACAATCTCTTCTACAATCATTGGTCAGAAATGGTAGAAGTCCAAATTTGCACCTCCTCTGAACTTAAATGAAGTGAACATTCAACTGTCTCAAAATTGCAACCACTAAAGACATGTCCATGCTACTCTCTTTAAAGCATCAAAGAGTTCTTTTCCTTCTCACCAAGATACTAGATACTAGGTTACCAAGTTCAGTATATTTGGTTGTTGAAAATTTTCCCATAATTTGACCACTATTATAAGCCAAAACCCTCTCCAATTCTCCTCCAAGATTATTTGGATCTAAAAGCATCTCACAAAGTGAAAGCTTGGGTTGGACTGATATACATGGAATGGGAATTTGAACGAGAAAATTTTCTAGCACTTTGCATTATATTTTCACTTTTCGATTCTTTTTCAGGGAAAGAGGCAAGGTAACGTCATAGATGCTT
>CAUOFW020008694.1:0-16238 GCA_963454935.2 Ilex paraguariensis
AGAGGAGCGCTTCCTCACCATTTTGTACTTTTCTGCTTTGGCAAGCACCTCACCATACTAGCCTGGGGGTTTTTGGATAAAAAAATATCAGATCTTTTGACTGAACTCTCAGACCTGCTATGAAGGCTGTAATAGCAAATTTTTCGTCTAGGACATCCACCTTCAAGGATTCTGAGTTAAACCGTTGGACATAAGACCGATAGGTTCTCATCAGGTCCCTGTTTCACATTAAACAAATGGTAGCTCGGTTTTCTATAGGTCCAAGCTCCGATGAAGTGGGACACAATGAGATTGGCAGATCTTAAAAGAGGAAATGAGGCTGGGGGGAGTCTGTTGAACTATGCTAAGGCTAAGCCCTTTTAAGGTGATAGCAAAAGGCCCTACATTTCACTGGATCTTAATATTCATGCAATCCATTTGGCTTTTGTAGGTGTTGAGGTGGTCCACGGGATCTTTTGTCCCATCAAAAGCATCCACCTGCGGCATTCTGAATTTAGGTGGGAGAAGGAATTGCAGTACCCCAGCAGTGAATGGGGATTTGATTTGCTACACCAAGGCATCCATAGTGACTGGGGCCTTGCTCTTTACTCCCTCCTTCATCTAGCTAAGCTCTTGCTGGATGTCTTTGAAACATTGCTCCCAGTGGTGTTCTCTTCTCTCCTGTTGATAAGGGAATAAGTCATTCATCTCCCCTTCCTTATACTGACTTTGCACTTCCTCGTTGTAACCATTCCTAGGGGGTAGGCGAGGTTCTTGCCCCAAGGTCTGGCTATTCTCTTCCACCTCATTAACTTATTGAGGGGATCGAGATACAGTTGCTCCCTTGGTGGTAGATTATTCTGGCTTCCTTGGGCCGGTCGCGCCTCCTATGGGCGTTGTAGGGACTCCATCTCATTATTCAGGGAAGGCCCGCCATGGGGGGCTTGGCTTCTTGCGTGTTTTTGTGTTGTCTGATATTTATGGCTTCCTGTTGATCTTGCATTTGTAGAGATTTGGTCTGACTTCGGCTCATGTTTTGGATCGATATCATCAGTCACTGAAAAATTAGCTTTATTTGTAACAGGAACAGTCATTTTTCACAGACGACGCCAAACTGATGGCGTTAACGCACTTTTACAAAAGATGAGCTGGGATTATGTTAGATTGCTAAGATGATCCAATAATATCCAAGACTTTGGAAGTTAAGACAACAGAATTATAGTGGTTCACCAGCTTGAGAGCTCGGCTAGTCCATTCTGGAATTGAGGCTCTTGCTTCTTTTGTTTTATTCATGGTGATTACAAGGTTGCTATGGCTTCTTTTTGCCACTAGGGTTCCCCCCTCTGTTAGGGGGTGTTACCTTGCATTTATAAGGCCCTTCCTTGCTAAGAAGGATCTTAGCCGAGATTCTTGCCCTTATTTCATGGGCTTCTCCGTAATTCTATGAGAAGATCTTAATTGGTTGAAATTGAGTGTCTTGATTACAACTTCCTAATACATTAGGATCATCTTGTGGTTATCTAGCTGTTATCTTGCCTTAAGAGACACTCGGCCCTTACCCTCTGACCTCTGCTAATGTGTCTGACCTCTTGATCCGAGCTGACCTCCTAAGCTTAGTACTTGGAATTTATTTTAGGTATCATCAATTTTATCATTTTCCTGTCTCCTTAATTTCTTGGTTATTTGCTCTTTAAGAGGCTACAGTTTTACGACTATACAAGCTTAAGGATTGCCTAATAGAACAGAAAATCTGCTTGACCATTGGAATCTATGTATCTAGCGTATTTCTTCGTTTCTTAATGAGATAAATCAAGACCATTAAGATTATTATGTTCGGGAATTATGAAAATCAGTTAACATGTTAGTACATGTTTGGACCAGGCACCATAGGGCTGTTTACTGATACTTGAGATAGTTGTGAATGTAAAGGGATACTCAAATTAAGAGTAGAACCCCGTATATATATCCAAAAATAATACATAGTGACTTAAACATCCTTGTAGTTTAGGCAAAATATAAAAATCATAGTAAGGGTAAAAAGGGAAAAGAAATCCTAATAAACCTAGACTATCTATACTCCAACACTCCCCCTCAAGCTAGGCGCAAAAATGTCAACTAAGCCAAGCTTGACAACAGAGTCCCGAAGAATAGACAGAGTGACAGATTTGGTAAAAACATCCGTAACTTGATCACTGGTCCCCACAAACGATGGAGTAATAAGACCACTGTTGACCTTCTCCCGAAGAAAGTGAACATCGATCTCTATATGCTTCGTTCTCTCATGTAGTACAGAGTCAGAAGTGAACTGAATAGCAGATTGATTATCACAATATAATGTGGATGGAGAGGTCACTGAAAAACCCAACTCATCAAGAATCGATCGTAGCCAGATAATCTCACATGTGCCAAGTGCCAATGTCCGATACTCTGCCTCTGCGGACGAGGGGAGACAACTGTCTGCTTCTTGCTCTTCCAAGAGATAAGATGAGTCCCTCGAAAAGCACAGAAACCCGTAGTAGATCGACCATCACATGCTCCCCCATAATCTGAATCTGAATAACAGGCTAGAGAACCGGTCTGAGATCCTGATGCATAAACAACCCAAGTCCAGGACAAGACTTGAGGTACCGAAGAATATGATAAACTGCATCAAGATGAGGCTGACATGGCCTATGCATGAACTGACTAACTCGGCTGACTGCGAATGAAATGTCCGGCCTAGTATTGGCTAAGTAGATAAATCTACCTACCAATCTTTGATAAACTGTCGGATCTTTCAACTCCTCACCTTCAGCAGTAAGCTTCAGGTTTGGAATCATAGGTGATAATGCCGTTTGCACCCCAACATCCCAGTGTCTGAAAGAAGATCCAAAACATACTTTCTCTGAGAAAGAACAATACCTCTGCTTCTACGGGCAACCTCAATCCCAAGAAAGTATCGCAGAAATCCAAGATCCTTCACATCGAAGGTCTTCCCAAGGTCTATCTTGACCTGCGCAGTCCCAGAAACATCATCACCAGTAATAATAATATCATCAACATATACCAGAAGGATGACACACTGTCCAGAAGTATTCCGTCGAATAAAGCAGGTATGATCAGAATGACACCTGGTGAACCCCAATCGTATGACTACATCACTGAAGCGAGAGAACCAGGCTCGTGGCGACTGTTTCAGTCCATAAAGAGACTTACGCAGTCGACATACCTTTCCAGCATACTCCACCTCACCACGAAAGCCCGGTGGTGCATCCATATAAATAATCTCGTCCAGATCACCGTGAAGAAACGCATTCTTCACATCTAATTGATGAAGAGGCCAAGAGTACTCCGCAGCCAGAGAAATAATTAACCGAACAGTAGTCAATTTTGCCACGGGGGCAAATGTAGCACCAAAATCACGACCTGGTACCTGAGTAAAGCCCTTCGCCACAAGTCTAGCCTTGTAACGATCAATAGTACCATCCGCAAGAAACTTCAGGGTGTAAACCCAGCGACAGCCAACAGGCTTCACCCCTGAAGGTAAGGAGACAAGATCCCATGTATGATTACGCTGAAGAGCGTCCATCTCTGTCTGCATGGCAAGAACCCACTGGGGCTCCCGCATAGCTTCCGAAATAGAGCGAGGAACCAGCGTATCTGATAAGGCCATAGTATAAGCTCGAAATGTGGGAGACAGATTACCATAAGAAACATAAGCAGAGATCGGATATAAAATCTTGGCGGTCCAACCATATCGATCAACTGGACGGCGATCACGCCTTGGATAACGACGCCCTAAATCACCATCCTCTACTGATAATATCTTATCAGGTAAAGTAACTGGCTCAGCACCTGTAATCTCATCAGTACTAACAACAGGTGCATCAATATGCTCAACAAACTGAGAAGTATTACCTGCATCGCCTGAGGTAGAGGGGATATCAGCAGGGTGATGAGAGCGAGGACAACGAGCATACACCTGCAAAGGAAGAGAGACTGGTAACTCTGTACTGACAGGGATGAGTGACTCCTTTGGAGGAAAAACGGATGACCCTGTAGGGATAGTGATCAATGACTCTGACTCTTGTGGTAATGGAAAATCAAAGGGAGTATCATCAACTGGAGGGGCAGACAAAGGACTGAAAGGAAAATAAGGAATATGCTCAAGAAAGGTAACATCTAGACTGTGATACATACGACGCCTAATAGGATCATAACATCGATACCCCTTAGATTGATGACAATAGCCCACAAAGATACAACGAATCGCTTTATCATCAAGTTTATGACGAGTAGGAGACCGATCCTGAACAAAACATGTGCATCCAAAAACACGAGGGGGGACCGAAAAAAGTGTCCGCTCAGGAAATAAGACCTGTAAGGGAGCCTTATGCTGAAGAACACGACTCGGCGTACGATTGCACAGAAAGGTAGAAGTCAAAACAGCAAAATGCCAATAAAATTTTGGTACCCTCATGCCTCTAAGCAGACAACGTACCATCCCTATCAAACTCCTATTTTTCCTCTCAGCAACACCATTTTGCTCAGGAGTATATGGATAAGTGAGTTGCTGAAGGATACCCTGAGAAGAAAGGTGAGACACTAAAGCATCAGACACATATTCTTTGGCATTATCCGAACGAAGAGCACGAACAATGACATCGAATTGTGTCTTAATCATCTGTAAAAACTGAGTGATTATAGGGAGCACATCAGACTTCCTATGCAAAAGGTAGACCCAAGTACAACGGGTATGATCATCTATAAATGTCACATAATATCTGGCACCTGACAGAGCAGTAACGGGAGAGGGTCCCCAAATATCAGAGTGTATTAGGTCAAATGGCTTGAGTGACTGGTGTATGCGAGGAATATAATTGGCCCTAACATGTTTTGATAGGGAACAGATAACGCAATCAAGTTTACCACCAACACAAGCATTACTCAAAGCAGGAAACAACATACATAAATATTTAAAATTTGTATGTCCAAAACGGTCATGCCACAATTGAACAGTTTGTGACGAAAAATCATAACGACAACTACTAGGTAAAATACTAGCATGCAAGCTAGGAACAGAAAAAGACAAAGCAGGTGCAGGTGAAGGAATTGGTGAACTGCCAAGATAATACAGTCCATCTTTCTCATGTCCCTTGATAATAATCCTCCTGGTACTCAGGTCCTGCAAATAACACAAATCAGATAAGAATACAACCGCACAGTGAAAATCTCTGGCTAACTGATGTACAGATAATAGATTCATGGCCAACTTTGGCGCATGAAAAACCGAATGTAATGTAACGCCATCTGGGAGACGGACTGTACCCCTACTAACAATAGGGGCATGTGTTCCATCTGCTAACTGAACCTGTGTATGTAATGGCTCGTCAAAAGTGGTGAAGTGATGGGCCTCACCTGTCATGTGACCATTCGCACCCGAGTCCAACATCCAAAGGGGAGATGAACTGGCACAAGCGTGAAAGGCACGAGATATACCTGTAGTGGTGACAGCAGCAGTAGTCAGACTCTGAGAAGTCAGAGCAGACATAAGTATATCTAATCGGGAAGTGATAGCATCCATATCACTTTGCCAAGGAGGAGCAGTAGCAGGAGTGGCAGTAGTGGGCGGTGGTACCTCAGCAATAGCAACAGTACGGCTGCGAGAAGGTGGCTTAAGCTCTGGATGGAGCTTCCAGCAAGTAGCCCTGAGATGTCCTGGTCGGCCACAATAATCACATTGACGGGAATCCCCCCGTCTGCGCTGATCTGGGGCGCCCTGACGGCACTAGTCTGAGCGTTGCCTATCCCTGACTAAGGATCCTGAACGGGACCCTACAGCAGCTGCAAGGGCCATCTGGTCAATCAAAGGAGGCAAAGCTGCAACTGGAAGTGATGCAATACGGACTCGACGTTCATGCTGCTCAATCATCCCATACACCTCATAAAGAGAAGGAAGTGTCAACATCGACAAGATCTGAGAATGAGGTCCCTCAAACTCATCACGAAGCCCCATAAGGAACTTGTGAATCCTATCCTCCTACTCTCGAGTATGCAAGAATGCTGCTCCCTCGGGCTCTATCTTCGGAATAACAGCAAGAGGACGTAGAGACTCATACTCAAGCCAGCGCTGGGTCAAATAGCCATAATAATCCTGAACGGTCATATCTCCCTGCCGAGCATATGAGAGCTCCTGAGAAAGCTCATAAACACGAACTCCCCGTCCTGACTGAGAATACATCTCTGATAATGCGCTCCATAGCTTCGAAACAGAGCTATGAAACTAGTGGATCCTGCAAACAGAGGGCTCCATTGAGCCAAATAACCATCCAAGAATGGCACAGTTTTTAGAGAACCATGCAGAATATCCAGGGTCGGCATCAGCTGGCTTTGGGTGAGATCCCGTCAGCCAACCAAGCTTCCCTACACGGCCTAAGAAAAGCTGGAATGAGCGTGACCACTCAGCGAAGTTACGACCATTCAACAATTGTGCCGTAACTTTTTGAGAGATCATGCCCGGTAATGCTGGTAATGCAACTGTGCTAGTAGGCACTGTATACTGGTCAAACATAAAAGTGGAAGTACCCATAGATGTCTCAACGATAGAGGTGTCAACAGTAGGGTTCTCAAGTCCCTCAGTAGTAGTCATATCAACAACAATACTAGGGCACCCGTGACAGAAAAATAACTCTAAGATAAATAGAGGAATAAAATAAGGGAGAACAATATACCTTCAGTCGAACAGTAGCGACAAATAGGGAAGGTCCAAAAAGCTCCCAAATAATCAAGTCACGGTGCCCAGAAATCCAAAATATATAAATAAGTGATCTACTGCATCAAGAGCAGATCAATGGAGAAGATGATTCATCCCCACTTAAAAGGTCTGATGCTGCGGCACTACAACAGAGTGAAAATCGAAGGCAAAAATACAAAGCTGTGACAAAGTGTGCGATAGGTAGTAGGCTGATCTGGGTTTGGGCAGTGGGGGTTTTGTGGGTCGCTGGTCTGGGTTTGGGTGTGGGTAGTCGGTTGTTGGTGTGGGCAGTCGATTGGATTGAATTTTGGTGTAGGCAGTCGGTTGTTGGTTGCTGTCGGTGGTACCAGGCAGTAGCTTGTCTGGTTTTGTCGCTGGCGGTGTGGTCTGGTTCTGATGGGAGGCTGGGTTCCTTTGCTGGTTTGAGTGGGTCGATGGAATGGGCTGGTGTGTGGTTTTGTTGGTGGCCTGGTGTGTTGGTGGCTATCTGCTGGAGTGGTCTGGTGTGTTTGGTTTGTCGGTTTTGCTGGTGGGCAGTGGTGTCGGTGGCTGGTATGTGGGTTCTGTCGGTGGGGCTGCTGGGTTGATGCAGGCTGCTGGGTTGATGTATGTGGGAGTGGAGGCTATCGTCTCGCTGGTTGCGTTGTTTGGTGGAGGCTAATGTTAGAATTAGGGTTAGGGTTAATGGCTCTGATACCAACTTGAGATAGTTGTGAATGTAAAGGGATACTCTAATTAAGAGTAGAACCCCGTATATATATCCAAAAATAATACAGAGTGACTTAAACATCTTTGTAGTTTAAGCAAAATATAAAAATCATAGTAAGGGTAAAAAAGGGAAAAGAAATCCTAATAAACTTAGACTATCTATACTCCAACACTGATATCAGCTTGTACGACTGAGTTATTTTGCGAAGAAATGAAATTCTAAAAGTAGAAAATAAAGGGTAGGCTGACCAAATGAAAGGTAAAGAAATCATAGTTGTGTTAATCAACAAGAAAGAATCCAGCAGTGCAAAGCAGAACTACAAGACCCAGCAGGTGTTGGTGCTAAGAGACTTACTTTATCATCAAGTAGCGTGAAGGTAACTGTGGCAAGGGTGCATTCCCTTTCCTAAGACAATTAGTCACAACAATCAACATGTAAGAAAATGGTAGGACTAAGTAACTGCAATTAAGATTGTTAGATGAAGTGCAGGAGGAGTTGAATTGAATCTCACTGTTTATCAGAAGCAACTAATGAAAGCCAGATTGGAGTAACTCTTGTCTCCGATCTCCTGTTCGTGGTGTCAACAACTTCTTGTGCCGGAATGTTTAATCCCTCAGAGGCAACTTCTCTTTTTTTTCGACCACGCCTCATTTTTCTAGGTTTGGTTGAACCTGATGGTGCTGCAGTTGTAGTATTTTTGCTGTCTTTGGCACATTCCTTACCTTTGCCTTTAGGTACATCCTCATGAACATTAGGCAGCGCTGATTTCATAACAGAACCTTCCAAGTGTGACATGTTAGACTTTGTCATACCCCCAGCTTCTACCAGGCAATTCAGAGGTTTCCACAAATCAGTCATTCCATCAAATGGTTCGCCTCTCTGCTCTGTAGTAGCTTTGTCAGGCATGTGTTGCTTAGAGGACTCAACTGCAGAATTCTTCTGCAGCAAGACAATGTTAAGCAAAATGCTGTTATTGAAAAAGGTATAATGACAAACAAGCAATGCACAGAGACTAGCCTGCTTTTTATCCTGCATAATCTTGTTTAGAGTCAGAGGAGAATTTGAGCTCTCAGGGCGTTCATCCACTTTTGTAATTGGCTCCTCAATGGGCAGAGTGGATGTGGATCCTCCAAAAGCTGTAGCCTTTCTTGCAGAGTGTTTTCTTCTTCCACTCCTAGCAGAATTGTTTGCTACTCCAGGAGTACTCACTAAGGAAGATAGAGACCTCTCCTTTCTCCTAGGAAACAGAGGTATGGAGGGCACAACTTCAGGTTCCTTAACTTCTCTTCTTGTAGCTTTAGCTTCGCTTGCGGTTCCTTTTGCAAGTTCATGTTCCTTAGTTTTCATTTTCGCAAAAGTCTTGATACTTGTTCTAATATCTTGCACATCGTGGTCCATCCTGCGGGTCAGCAACAAAGAGAAAATTTAACAAACGTATACCTCTGCTCTAATTTCTATTTCTGTTTTGCGAATTGCTTTATGTGGAGTTAACCAGAAACTAATGTAGCAACAAAGTTATACGTTAAGGTATTAAGCTGGTATAGACAGGTTTGAGGATGATACTTTTACATAAGTTCCCACAATATCTCGCGAAGATACAGAGGCAGAGACGAAAGTGAAGGTAGAGTTATGGCTTTGATATTTTCGGTAACAGCCTAATGCTATCTGCAATATCCACCACCTCATTTTACGAAGTGCAGATGTAAGGACAGGTCTACTAGACAATTTATTAGCAATGTCCTGCACATTGCTTGATTGTTTACTTTGAACTATTTGCATAAATTGTTATCATTTGTAGAGTATTTTCGAGCAATATCCACTTAAAGCAATTGTTATTCTTGATAAGAAGATCAGTGCATGCATTAAGCAAATGACTAATGTGTAAAGTTTTAGAACGAAAAGCATGTGAGATACCTGAGTTTCTCCAGTGGAGCACAGCCTAGATCTTTGTCGCATACGGGGCAGTTACGCAAGTTCTCTTCTGTTATCTTCTTGCTGATGCATTTTCTGCAAACTGTTTCGGTAATCAAGAGAATCAAGCATCAAAAAATATTAGTTTCGGAGAGCTCAAACTGGCCAAAAAATGTACTACAAGTATAAGCTTGTCACAAACATGCACACCATGCAACCATGCATTGACTTCTCTAAAATCCCGAAGGGATCAATTGAAATTGCCACAACTGAGCACATATTGTAAACGCAGTTCAGTGAACGAGGTTTCATTCATTACGGTCTGCATGCGAAGAGATTATTTCTACCACTCAAACCCATGTCCGAGCCTCAATTGATCACACATTCTCATGCTCAAAGGAAAAGCACAGGAACTATTACAGTGTGGTGCTCTTTCATGTACAGAATCCAAGGCAGTAAAAATACTTTCTTGTCTTCCAAAAATACAACGTCTCTGTTGAGCCAAAGTTAATCCCGTAATTAAGCAAAGCAAATTTCCATGATATTCTCGCACAATTAATAATTTACCACAAAATAACCTTTAAATTATCAATATTTCTCTTGATCATCGAAGCCTGTAAGTTACAATCTGGCAAGTTCAAATCCATCGTTACTGCCAAACATAAATTCCTAAGAAGAAAGAACATTAAACTAGTCTTCACTAACCAGACAGCCAAGACCAAACTCATAAAATCCAAACGAAAGAAGACCCAAATCATAAAACCATAAATCATGCAAAACCCATATCGTAGAAATACCAGATTTTATGTTAAAAAGATCAAATGAAGGCAATCAAGTGAACGTAAACTGAGAAGAACTCAGATGAATCAGATCATAAACTAGTAACTTAAATTGAGATAAATAAGCAAAAAATTAAACGAAAATAACTGAGAGAAATAGAGAGAGATCTAGAAAGAGAAAGAGGACTTGCATGTGTGAAGGCATTCACAGATGGCGGTGGCATCTTTGAAGAACTTGTTACAGATCGGGCATGTCACGACTGACTTCAGCTTCTCGGCCCGAGCTTGCATGTCTTTGCTAATGCTCGCCATCACCAACACCTCTCTCTCTGTCTCTAAAGCGAAATCTGACGGTGATAGTTTATGGACGTAACCACATAAGATTGTATATTTGCATGTCAGCCAGGAAATACACCCAATAAAATTATGAGATTTCAATCATTCTACACGAGAAACCACGGAAATCACAAAAAAAAAAACAAAAAGAAAGAGAAAACGATTCTTTCCCGTCTCTTTCTACACAGATATGCTCTCTGTTTCTCACTCTACATATCTCGATCTAGAGAGAGGAAGCGGGTCATGAAGTGTGTGATCTAAAGGGATGGGTTTGGATTATTCAACGTGAACCGACGTGGGTTTTGTTGGAATTGGACAATGGAGGCTTGTGGATGATGATGATGACACTGATGATCTGTTTGAAGCTCTCTCACCATGAACTATGCTACGAACCAGACCGAGTTCGAGGCTTGCAGTCTTAAAACACTGAGGATGTGATAAATTACACTATTTCCCCCTATACTTTGAACCATGTTTCAATTTAGTCCCAAAACTTAATGTCGTATGTTGATTGTTTAACGAAGAAAAAAAATTATGTGACTAGCACATGACATAATAGTTTGATTAATTCAAAATATATATGTTTTCTTTAAGTTCGTGATCATTGCAAAAAAAAAAAAAATTATCTCTTTATATATAATCACGACTTGTTAAAAGTCTTACAGTACCCATCATCATTAGAGAGCCGCCTCCTCCACATAGTCACCAACCCACCACCATCTAACCCCTCCTGATCAAGATCTCCAACCCCACCATCCAAGCCCTTCATGGCAATCACCACCCATCACATATAGCCTAGTAACTCCCTCTTGAAAATATTATTACTTTCTCTAACAAGTTTAACTCTAAAATTGTTCATAGTCTATAGAGATACAAACATATGTAGAGGTATATCCTATGTATTGGTCATGGTGATGCCGTTTGAGACAATGTGTGCTAATCGTGGTTACAAGGAGGACAATTAGTGCTATAGTTTCTATCCAAAACCTAACACCAAAGAGGTGGATGAGCTAAATTGACGAAAGTGGAATTATTCGATGATGCAATTGAAAAAAACTCAAATTAAAGGGTTAAGCTTAAATTTGGTTCAAAACACGGGCTATTATGGTGTTTTTAGACATGTCGATCCATTCAAAGTTATAAGAGTCTCCAGCTGTATCGCGCACAATGCATAATTCGATTTCCTTCACACCCCGCCCTTACCGCACGTGGTGTGAGTAGTATGTTACGCGTAACGTAATAAGAAAAAGGTTTTAATGTGTCATTAAATAAATTAGTTATGGAAAGTGCATAAATTAAAAGAGGGGGTTGATGATAAAATGCGCTGGCAATTAGCATGAACTAAGTTGTGCACCTGTGCATGCATGGCTCTCGTGTGTAACGTAAGGGGTGAGTTTCACGTGGAAAAGGTGTACATGAAAGAAGTGGTATCTTATCACATCAGGTCAATGATATTGTGCCACGTGATATACGAGGATCTTCAACAATTTTATAAAACTAACCAAACGCCTATCATACAAACCTTCGTGCAGACAAGCAAGCGTAAGGGAAAGCAAGCAAATGAAGGAAGATATTAAGGGCCCACATAAAAAAGCAAAGTTTTGTAAACTCGACAAATCGCTAAAGTCGATTTACTTTATAAAAGATAGAGAAAAAACGAACGAGCTTTAAAATTGGGTACTACATATAAGTTGCATGGTACATAGCCGAAAATTGGAGGGCTCATACTACCTGCCTAACCCTTCACTCTTGGAGAGCATAGGTTGGATAGCGCCTTCTAAACCACCCCCTATCACTTAATTGAAAAAATCGAAATGAGATTACTAATAACAGATAGAGATTGAAGGTGGAACATATTTGGTGCCTCTTAGACAAGATTTCAAGCCTAAATACGAAACCGGGTGAATCTTGGGCCAATCTAAGACAGATAGGATTGTTTATTTTTTAAATAAACTCGAAAATAACACGACTGATTAAGATAAGTTTGAACAAGAATAACCCCATTTTTTCTATTGTTCCAAAGAATTGAGGAAGCATAACTGAAGGGTTTGAAAGCATGCGTAACTGGTCAATCAATGCATCATTCATTTATCTTCCATTTTCGTATATAGATATGATAATAAAATACGATAATTTAGTATTTCAAGATATTCACTCTGAGGTACACCGAATTCTTGAAATCAGGATTTTTTTCGCTAGCCAATCAAACAAATAGGCACGGTTGGCTTAGACATTTTCTTATTACTATATTATAACCTGCCATATACTTTATTATTCTATACCGAGTAAATATTGAGTGTAATGATAACACCATGTTATCATTAACACGTGGCGTCACTATTCAATAATAAACATATAAATGAGTAAGATAAATCTCACTTAGGTGGTGATTAAATGATATGGCAAGATGATTACTAAAATACGTAGGATCCACCTATTTATTTTTTATATTTTTATTAGACAATAAAATCACGTGACAATGATGACGTGGTATTATGATTACCCAATAATTTTTTTCATTCAACTAAACGTAATAAAAGTTGGAGCACTAAAAGCTTGGTTATGATTGAGAATATTGAAGTTGAACCCAAGTCAAAACCAAGCTAAAAAAAAAATTAAAAATTAGCCCTTGAACTTAATAATAAACCTCAAATTCTCAAAAACCAATTTCTCAAAGATATGTTTAATCAACCATAAAATCGAACCTTAAAATTTTCTAAAAATCTATTAGAAACGGATTGAAAAGAAGAATATCTGCGATCTAGAGCTACTTAGAGATAATTCATTTTCCTCGTAGAATTGACATTACTATTTTTTTTTTTTAAAGTGTGTTTTCAAAAATGCTTATCAAACATCCTTTTGTTTTTTTGCATTTACTTTAAGCTAAAAGGAAAAAATTGTCCAAAATTGTTTTTTTTTTTTTTTTTTTTTTTTTGGATTTGGTTTGAAAAAGTACTTTAAAAAAGTGTTACTAAACGGATGTCAAGACCTGCAAAAGCTAGTTGAAATTCTAGACAACAACTAATCTCTTCCTTAACGTTAATTACATGTAAATCGTTACAATGAACAACATCGAGTTTATGTAGATAAGTATAATATGGATAATTGGACCAAGATCATAAGAATAAAACGTTGCATTGTATATATCAGCTTACAATTCTGTGGTTTGCTACCCAAAATGGGCAAATGTGGTGCTAAAAATCAGTTTATTCTTCTTATTATCTGCTGGTAACACTGTTGCTCAGAAGACTTAAGATCCAACAAGGCCTTTAAACCGAGCATAAGACATGATAAGTCCAAACACCATGGCACAGAAAGTCCCTGTGACTATGACCACCTGCCAACAGCATCAGAGAGAGAATCATTTTGGGAGCTGAAATAGCACTGTCATAAGAATTAAACAGTATAATTCACCAGCCTGAAGTTGTATGCATACCCATTTAAACATGTAACCGTGTCCCGTATTCCAAGTATATGGGATGTTCATCCCAAATATTCCAGCCACCAATGAGTAGATGGCTAAACACACTGTTCCTGAACTTAGAAAGAGCTCTAACTGCAGTCACAAATAACACATAATAAATCCACAATATCTTAGACAGCCTCTTGTTCTGAGCTTCGCCCACGTGATTAAGTGACCCCAAAACAAACAAAAGAGAGAACCAACAAGATGATATTAATTTCATTTAGACTACAGTACCTGTATCAGTTGATTTCGATGATTGTCAAGCTGCAATGTAAAAAGCATTAGTTTTATACCAGAAAGCATCAACATTCAATGAAACAAACTTCTTTCAGCTTAATTGATTACCTGAATGTTTATATAATCCTCTGTATCATCAATATACTCACGCAACTGCAAAATTTTCAAGTAGAATGTTGGTTATAAAATACGTTAGTGTAGTAAAAAAAAAATTGTATGTAAAGAGACCATAAAGTTGGCAACAGCAGAATGTAGAATATACAGAGAAACATAGGAAAAATATGATTAACGAGAGAGAGAGAGAGAGAGAGAGTAATGAATGGAATTTAAACCCATGTTGATTTCCAAATGTAATGAAAAATTATTGGCCCCTACTTAAAACACTGCATACAAAGCTGAACATGTTAGCCAACACAAGATCATCCTGTAATTTTGCAACCTCAAAGAGGTAACAAAGACAATGATCCCTCCAAGTATTGAGATAACATCTGCCACAATAGTAACAAAGATGAAGAGAAAGAGGAAAGCAAGACACCTCATCTCACTGACTACAGCTCCCGGGAACATGCACTAAAGAAGTAATATACAGAATAGAAAGTTTAAAAAGCATATATCGAGCCTGACCATCTACAATGAAATGGATTAAGCCAACAAGTTTAAATGGCATGTACGGGATCTTGGTAGAACCAATACGTTGTGTGCCAAGCTGCTAAAAGGAAAATCAATTCCTTTTGCACCTGTAGCAATAAGGTTGTTGACTATAACTGAACACCTATAATTGTACACCTAAAACTCGGATAAAAACATCAAGTCTTTTCGAACAATCCTATGACTGCTTGTAGAAATCCAGAACGTACTCACCCTTACATTATATCCCCAAGCCTTTGGCATAATAATAACTTCTAACAAAAAATGAGAAGCAAACAATGCAGTCAAGTGTAAAGGGAGAAAAAAAAAAGCAAAGACTAGAGAGGTCCACCGCATAGTTACCAGAATTTACTAAACCCCCTGAAATCACAGGGTGACTTAGTGAATTGTATGATCCAGATCACCAAAATGTATGATCCCAAATTGTACACGTAGCACAAATATAAAATACATATTAATTAACTACATATATATAGATTTATAATTATACATTGTTTCAGATAATTAAAATTGAGTACAAATGTAAGATAAATGGTAGCTGACTTAGTGTTTATAAATGTTCTATAATATATAATATTTTATAGTGGTGAAAATGATCTAGATAATAGTTCTAAAACTAATTGCAACCCAAAATACCGTACCAGCTAAGTCTACCCCCATCGTACCGTGTATGTAAGAAAGTGTCATACCTCTTCTATAAAAAGATAAAGAACTAACATCTGATGCAATGTCACAACTTGGTCACCTTAATCATAAAAAATTAAACTACAGATACTATTATAAATACATTGGAACACAATCATAACATGAACATTGGACGTTTCAAAATTAACATTTCCAAAAAACCTCGAACAAACTAAGTTTTTTAATTTTACAAAATTAAAGTCAACCACCGAAAACCCTCCACTGTCCCTCACCAATTTTTCCTATACCTGCTCATTTAAGAATTAACTTCAGAACTAACGGGTCTTTGTCTAATGGTACTCCTTGTCTTGTGAAGAATTTGTCTTCTTAAGGTTAAAGGTTCAAACCCCATTCCCCTCCCCCAAAAAAAAAAAAAAAAATTAACTTCAGAAAAAACATCCACAGGCTCTTGATAATTTTACTGTTAGGGCAAGCTTATCAATTTGTTTTGCATAGAAATGCAGAATGTGCATGCTGCAAGCTATTTACAGAAAACAACAACAATAAACAGGACAAATCGAAAGATTTCATCATCACATACCGTAGTTAATTTGTTTTAATGTGCCATCAATCTGCATAAAGTAAGCCTGCAATATACACATACACACTTTCTTAAGAATCTACTTTTCATAAAATCTGATGATCAAGTAGGTCAGTGTTATAACCTCAAGCAAACATCTCAAGCTCCTCAATATCATTCTCATCTCCCCGAACTGTTGCAACACTTGCCCTACTAGCCCTGGATATCTTTGAGCC
>CAUOFW020008695.1:0-16233 GCA_963454935.2 Ilex paraguariensis
AAAATGTTCTCCAGGAAACCAATGGTTCTGTTATTACTTTACTTTGTATCAGCCACTCTTTACCAATAGCAGCCTTCGCAACTCCAAATTGAACATCCTGAATTTCCTTATGCCTGGACTCCCTCATTCAGGACATCACGTTCTATCCTGCTTGAGTAGGTGAATTTTGTACTCATTGCCTGATTCCCCCCTCAAAAGATTCCTAGGAACTTTTTCAAACTTGTGGTATAGAGGTTTCATGTTCTAGTGAAACAAAATGCTTGAGAAGATTAAGCTTTTAGTTTCCTTGAATCTCATCAAATAATTTTTCCTTTCCATTAAATTGTGGAACACATTTCGCTTTTCCCCCCGCTCCCTTCTATTGAATTTGATTTCTTAATGGTCACTCTCTTGACATTGATTTCTGAGTAAAGTAAAAGTGTATACCATAAAAGGTAGCACAATGCACGAGATGCGGGGTGTGAGGGTGAGTTCGATGTGTTAGAGCATCTAATCGAAAACAATTGACAATAGGTGGAGTGACCTTCTAGTATATAATCTAACTTTAGTGGTCCTAATTATTCGATGTGAGATACAAACTCTCTTAACACCCTCCATTATCTAGGACTCGGGTTTGCATGTGGGGTCAACAAACAAACAAACAACTATACATTCCAAAAAATTCAAGTGGTAAGACACTTGGCCCACTGATCAACCAAGGTGTAGCTCTGATACCATGTTAAAGAATCCAATCCAAAACTAATTGGCAATGGGTGGAATAGTCCCTCAAGTATAAAATCAAACCTTGGTTGTTTTTTTGATGTGGACTACAAGCTCTCTTAGTAGATGTACGTAATCTTATCTCTGTATACAAGTAGACTGTTTCTGCATGATATGTACATACACATCAGAAGCAGAATTTTACATTGCATGCATTTGTTCACTTGGCAGGTTTTTAGTTTGCCTTCTAGTAGAAGAAAGCATCAGTTTTTCTGGATTGAACTTTTTGACTATTGATATACTTTAATGCATCTGTTTTTCTCGACTAATCTTTCCTACTAGCTAACAAGGAAGATTTAGAGTAGCAACTATTCTGGGTGGGAGTTAGTAGCGCAATGCCAGACCTCAGGACAGAGGGTGCACAGTTACATTCTCTTACTGGCTTCATTAAGGATATCTTTATTTCACCTTTAGGTCATGTCAACTGATTGATCTGCTAGACAAGTTGCAATTGTGTCTAATTACTGGTGAGGTAGACATGGATTGGTTTGTACTGCAGTCACTTGGTTTTCCCACTAGAAGTTGGCGGTTAGATTCCTAGATTTTCATTTGTCTATAAATTCAGGAATCATCCTAAGAGAAAAGGTTCAAGGATGATTGCTTGCTGATGGATTTCAATCGTTCATATGGACTTTTTGATCAGAATATTTGCTGACTCTTTTTTTTTTCCAGAAAAGGTCATGGAGCATTCATTGAGACCAACTTCACTTGTTTTTTAGTACTCCCGTACAATCTCCAATCGGTGGTAAAGATTAGTCAGGTATCATCACAGGTGATGGTGACTTTTACTTTCTACTATTGCAGTTAAGAAAAGGTGGAATTCTTGGGTTAGACCTGGGTGTTTCACCAGTTGGTTCTTCAGTATTCTCATTTGTTGAATTTCTGAAAGCCCACTGGTTTAAATAGCTAGCAGAGTATATAAAACAATAAATTCTTGCACTTCTACCAGCAGGTACATGAAGTTTTGAACTGGTTTGGTTTTTATAGGTAATTTTGTTTGCGAGCTCCCTTTTTTTTAACTTCTGATAATTACCATTCCATAAAAAAAAAAAAAAAAGAGTAAAAATATGTTCTTTAGATGACATCTGTTGCTATTCAGGTGTCCCACATACAGAAGCCTCAGCAGAATACCCCATCGATATAATGCTTTTTTCAATTTCATGTTCTCCAATGCAGTGGCTTTGATTTGTCAGATGCAAGTGGCTGTAACATATGCTCTTTACTATTTTGAAGTAGTTACTGCATGGCCCAAAAGGACTGAGCTGTTACTGGAATGTTGTTGAGGACTATCAGCGACTGGAAGTTTATGCTAGATGCAGTTAAGCATGTTTTTGAGGTTAATTGGCTGAAGTAGCTCCAAGCATTATGAGCAACACAAAGGGTCGCACGGGCCTGGAATTCAAGTGTCCAACATCATACTCAACAATGGTAATTGGCTCAGATATGCAGCTTTGATATCATAATTCAAATGTTAAGAAACTTTTTCTGCTATCAATTGCATGCACCATGGCATATGTTATTCTTGTTACTTTTTGGGATCCAGATTATCATTTCAGTGCGTTGTCTTTATTGAGGGTAAAAATATCTTGACCTTTTCTTTCAATCTTCTTCAGGGAAAAGGTCTTTAGTCATTCTTTTGGCTCGACTATAAGTTAAGGCTCTATAGGTTTACTTGTTTATGGCTAATGGCTTGGTAGACATCTGTGTAACAGTGTTTTACTGAAAACTAAGAATCTATAGGTTTCACTAAGCTGGTAAGTCCACATCAAACACTTTATAACATGTTGTAGCCAAAATTGGTTTATTGTCTTCATGCAAGTAAGAGCACTCCCATTCTCCTAGGGATTCTTGTTCTAGTATTGGGCTATAGCGCAGTGAGGATAGATAAAAGGAGTCAACTTAACTAGTTTTACCGTCCATTTTCACTGATAGGAGTGTTAATAAAAAAAAAAACAAAAAGTGGAGCTTGGTTGCGTACATCCACGCTTGACTTGTTTGTGACTAGCCGAGCTTGAGCTTGAGCTGAAACCAAGCTCAATTTCTCAGTAAACATTTTCACTATGCTCGGATCATTTAACAGCTATACTCACCGAGATTATCGTGGACTGGTGCATGGGAACCTGACACTACCTGGTGCAGCATAAGACTTTCCGTCCCCTGTTCTTAATCTTCACATCAATGTCAAGCTCCACATATGCCAGCAATCCACTCCAATTAGGGTTGAAAGCTGTTGAATAAACCATTCTGTTTGACTCTTCACCACCATTAGGAATTTATTTTCATAAAAAACTGATTTGACTTTCTTGGTTTATTGCAGCTCTTAAGGTCAGCGTCAGCATCATAGGCAGATGAAGCTCTTATAAAAGGACATACAGCTGCTAGTTGACAGGCATCTTTTTGGCTGAATGCTAAAGGTCACTGGACAAGAAGTTTCCTAAGGACCCGCACAAGAGCCGCTGGCATTTCGATCATAAATTTTGCTGCAGTGGTCTCTCTCAGTCTCTCTATCATGAAGAAGAATTCAAAGAACAAGGGTAATGCCTCGCATACATATATATATACATAGTTTCATGCAAATATGCCTTTTTTAATCCATCATGCAGAAGTTTGTTATATACTGTTGTTAACATGTTTATGATAAACTGTTTGATTGAAACAATCTAGATCGTTAGTATACTTTATGGTAAATAACCCTTCTATATGATATAATTATAATCTCTCTCTCTCGAGCGCCACCCCCCCCCCCCCCCCCCCCCGCTTCAATCTTACCCTTTTTGCACTCCAGTTTACTACTCAGATTGGGAACGAATAAACTTGTTGGAGACTCAAACTTAAAACCTTAAGGGTCTCTTTGATATGTTTTTTGGGAGGGGTTGGGATTGGCTTGTCCAAACCCAAAGATGAGATTTGGGATGTAAATGGACTGAAGCGGGGACGTGGAGTGTAGTCTTCATTCCCATACCCGTTTAAAATAATTTCGTCCATTCCCAGTCCACCCCTGTTAACGGGTATAGTTTTCATTCCCATCACTGTCTGCGGGTAAATTTCTAATCTCCGTTTCCGTCCCCGCTTCCCTCGTACCCGCCTAAGCCTAAGTCCAAGCCCAAGTAATATAATCTAAAATTTTAAATAAATTTAATATTTTAAATAATCTAACAACATTCTAAATAATCTAACATATTCTAACACAACATAATGTAGATTGTAAAATGTAAAAGTCAAAATAATATAATATTTTATTTAAAGTGTCATTGGACCACAAAAAGAGAAACGAAACTATTAGAGAGAAAGGAAGAAAATGAACATAAAATTGAACTAAGAAAACGATAGCACTATATTTGAAAATTTCTAGAAGAATTTTTGTTATTACAATTCATATTACAACCATAAAGTATTAAAAAATAAAAAATTAAAATTTCGTTAATTCAATAATTTTCCTCATTTTTTAGTTCATTTTAGCATAGAAATTCATCAACCTCCATTAACAATATTTCTACCTACGATGAAATACAAAATTATCTTACTCTCTTTTATATGTTTTTACAACATGGTCAATCCAAACTCTTAACAGTTTCAATCAGGGAGCACAAATAGAAAAAAAAAACAATCAAGGAAAAAAATTGATAAAATTACCACATAGCAATGTCACTTGTTAGTTTGATTACCATATGTAGTTACAGTAAATATGTTTAGTTAGATTTTGAGAGTATATATATATATATATATATATATAACGGGTAACGGGACGGGGGTAAGTCCATTCCCGCCTTCATCCTCGTACGGGTTTATACGGGTATTCTTATATACGTCTACCGTTCAATACGAATAGTCCATCTCTGGTCTAAACGGGGTGGGTTTGGACGAATACTCGTTTTTTTCCGGTCCATTGCCATCCCTAGATGAGATTCAACATTTAATGTTGTCCATATCCATATTTGGTATGCGCAGGGATATATGATCATTATGATAATATATTTGTATATAAATGTCTATTGTGTCTCTTAATCAATATAGGGTATATATGATATATGAGGGGTATAAATGTCATTTGGATATTAAACCCATTAACCCACATATGAAACCCACCCCCATGGGTTTCATGACCGGATTGGATTTCAAATCCTGAGCTAGATATGCATTTGTCAAACATGAGTTTGAGGGATGTTCCAAAACCCACCCCCAAACCCACATATCAAACAGCCCTAAGAGAGGTGTAGTTGATGGAGTTGGTGTGTGACTTTAGGGTGAGTGCTGGTGTAACTCAAACGGATTGAGCTAGTTGAAGAGTTAACTCATACTCAATAATCTAAGTTATCAAGTTATCAAATTGAGTTATATCGGAATCATTCAAATGAGTACTATTTATTCGTAAAATTTAAACTTGGGTTAAAACTCAAGTATAATTTTTTGAATTGCATAACTCGAACTAAATTGGAGTGCATTTCAAATTCACTAATTTGGGTTTGATTCCAAAAATCCAAGACTCCTACTAAACTGCAACTGGCCTAAAGGAACCCAGAAATGTCATGTTAAAGTAGCCGGCCATTATAACTGATAAGTGAGACATGTGGGATGCCATTTGAATAGTACCACTAACATCCATGAGAGATGGACACTCCCCCCACGTTACTCTGAAAGGTCAAAAAAAAAAAATAATAATAAAATAATAGAGCATGTGGTGTGGATGATGATTCTCTTTCATCTTCACATGCTCTCATACCGTTTTAATCTCCCTTAAGGTAATTTATAATTTACACTCTTAAAATATGCATTTAAATTTTATTTGATCTATTAGATTTTAATCTCTTTAAATTTTTAATAGAATTTCGATTCGGTATTTCCTTCTCCAATAGAAGGACTCCATTGGACCTACCCATAAGAGTGTATATGTCTAAGATAAATCGGTGTTTTGTTTTTTGTCTCACAGTGTCTCTCAAATTCTTGCTTTACATTTTTTTTACCAAACAAATATATCTTTTTATCCAAGTATCGTGTTTATCATGGAAGATCATTCTGTCATAATAAGTTAATGATTTTGAATGCAAGGATTAAATTAAAGTTTCATTAAAAAAATTTAGGATTTGATTGTTGAAATTAAACCTTTAAGGACTAAATTAAAATTAGGTGCATGCTTTAATTACGTAAATTGCACTCTCGTTTAAGCAAACATTTTGCTTGTTTGTGTTTAAAACTTAGAGTGAAAAAGTTATAAAATGATCTAAAAATTTATAATTTTTTTTATTATAAATAAATCAATGCACTTGTATTTTAACTCACAAAATTATAAAAATATTTGTATTTTGACTGTCAATCGTCTGGTTATCGTCACCTGCACAATTTCATTCACAAATTCTTTTTGGTCGGCAGTGGGCTCCATGATAATGTGGGCTTTAACATCCATTTCTTCAATAATAATAATAAGTAATAATAATAATAAAAAGTAAAGGAAATAAAAATAAAAGAATTGACTAGGTATTGCTTAGCTAGTGCCAGATAATGTGAAAGGTTATGACGAATGGCCTGTTTTTAAATTCACATGCTACCATGTTCCAATCAAAACTTTCCCCACATGTAACTTTTGCAAGTGGGCCACCAAAGCCTAGATCACACAGCTCATCTTGGTCCACATAGCAATCTAATTTCACACTCAATCAATTATTCGTTTTTTTTAATTACTGTTTTTATTATAAAAATCGAATTTAGAATCCAATCATAAAACACTTGAAATCTTGTAATATGAGTAGGGCTGATAATTAAGCCAATTGGCTTGTTTTGAGTTTGGCTCGTTTTCGAAACGAGCCGAGCTTGAACAATTTTTGAT
Source organism: Ilex paraguariensis (assembly GCA_963454935.2). NCBI lineage: Eukaryota > Viridiplantae > Streptophyta > Magnoliopsida > Aquifoliales > Aquifoliaceae > Ilex > Ilex paraguariensis. Next base: position 6,581 of record CAUOFW020008695.1, read on the forward strand.
ATTTTTTTGAAAAAGTTTAGGAAAGGTTAGACTCGTTTATATGTAAAATAATCGAACTATTTAGACTCGGCTCGGTTTGAATTTGGAGCTTTAATAATTTTTTTAGCTTGTTTAAAAAAAAGAGTTCGACAGACTCGACTTGAACTTGCAAAGATTACCTTGATTATCAATCCTAAATATGAGTTATCTTGATGGGTTAAACGAATGTAATCCGATAATTCTCTTACTTTTATATTTATACACGTCTCCATTCATGATTATAGTTAAGAAGTTGAATTATAAAATCACAACTATTAATATTAATATAGTTTTTTTACCTACTTTGATGCAATAGTACAAACTTATACCACTTTATCTTTTTGTCAAAAAATAAATTATTATTTAAAATATTAATATTAAATAATAATTATGATAGCCCTTGCCACCTTCTTCCCACAACAACTTGTGCCGTCCATTTATGCACTGTAACTAGTGCAAGTTGGTGTGAAGGTGCTGGACCTACTCACCAGTGGGTTGTATATGGAATAGTCCATCTCAATATATATATTTTTTTTTCTGTAGTCCATCTCAATAATAATAATAATAAATAAATAATTAGGATATAGTTATATTCAATATTATTAACCAATTATAGTCCATCCAAAAAAAAAATAAAAATCAATTATCTTGAATTATCTGTTTTTTTTTGTTTTCTTTTAAAAAGCAAGAACTGAAGTTAATGTAGTATTCACTAACTGACTAATGACATGGAACCACCGAGTGGAGTAGTTCAGTTGGATATCGGTTGAACTTCTCACCTTGATGTTGAATGTTTAAGTCTTGGAGTTTAAATTAGAACTCTGTGGTTTATCGCTATGCTAATTTAACTAGTTTTGTTTCCTTCGTGATCCCACTAATAAGGGTCTATCGAGATAGTCTTTAGACATTCTTCTTCACTGTCACCTTGTTTTCCTAAGTAAAAAAAAAAAAGACTAATGACATGAAAGCATGCACATCTCGGGATTCAATGAATAACCGAATCTTCTATCAATATATGATAAGTAATCTACTATTAACGAATATATCAAAAAAAGCCTCTTGTATGGGATTTGAATCACATATCACATATAATTTATTAATAATATATTCAATTAATGTTTATATATATATATATATATATATATTTTTTTAAATATTGGTTAATGCATGTGGCAAGGTAAGATAATCACAGCTCTGTCTGGCAATTGAAAAAAAAAATTAATTCCAAGATTGCAATTGGTTCGATCTCCATAGTTCTTGCTAATCATAGACTAATTGTACTTTCTTAAGTATATTTAATTCATTATACTTCAAAATAAAGTAAACCACGTTGACATATTTAACTATTTGGGAAGTTGTCACAGTCGCACCATCTTCATCCAACTCAGATTGTGTATAATGTTCAATAATATATATTTAATAGAAAGTCTAACATATTATTATTATTATTTCAAATTTCCTTTTCATACACTAGAATTATCTTCACATAATCCCATATCTAAAGTTAGGGAAACTATATGGTACCCAAAAAAAATTTCGGTGTCGATATTGCCGGTTATTGTTTTGTATAATAAAGTTACAATTGTTTAACGAAGGTCATGATTGATCACAGACACTCATGATCAATTATGAAAAACGTAGTATCGATCTTAATATTTCATAATCGATTATACTTTTTGAAGTTATAACTTACATCTCCAAAAAATTGTAACTTAATCTTAAAAAGTTATTAATTATTTTTGGTACTAGTACTGTCAGCAATAACAATAGAACTTAATTTTCGGTATTGGTACCGCTAGCAGTACCGTAGAACTTCCCCTAAAGTTATTAGCTATCTCATGAATTAATCCCAGTAGGTAGGTCGAGTCGTGGTAGAGACAAGCTATAAAATCTAGACGGTCTGAATTTGAATCTTAACAATTCTTTGGGGCTACTTCATGAGACTTGCCTTAGATTCAGCGTGGATGACCTGCCGTTGACAGGATCGAAGAAGAGATTAGTCGAGGTGCACGTAAATTGACATAGATACTCCTGACCGTTGAACCAAAAAAAGAAGAAGCAATCTCATGAATTTTAAAAAAAGAAATTGTGTTGTCCGATATTGTTTGTTTATTTGTCTAACTATACACCATTTCTCCAAATTTAATTGGTGGGTTTTATTTTTTTCATAAGAGACAATAAAGTTATAAACTAGCTAATGATAAGATTAAAATCTTTGATCAAAATAGCCTTTGGCTCTTTTTTTTTTCTTTTTCGTTTTCAAGGTCAGGAATGTCCGAGTCAACTTATGCACACTTTGATTATTTTCCTCTCTAATTTGGTTAAAGACATACTATTCATGTCGAAACTAAAATATTTATGAAGAATAAATTTTTTTTGACCTGACCTAAAAAATAATTCAAATAATAACATAAACGAGGTATATATGACCTTTAGCTCTATAGAGGGACAAGTGAACCAATTCCCACTTCTCAGCTAGAGTATTGGCCTTTTTAGCAGCTGCAACCCAATGTGTAGCATTGATGCTCACTCTACGCACATATTGAAAAGCAAGAGAATAAAAGACTGCAAAGTTTTTTTGATGTCTGCCATGATAGCTGCTACACCTCACAAGGAAGATTCTGTTCATTGGTTTTCATTGAAAAATGTGGATTTGAAAAACACTTTTATTCATACACAAGTAAATAAAAAAATAAGTTAGAAATCACTATATTTAAGAAAAATCATAGTAATATAGGAATTGATTCCACAAAATCTACTAGCTATGTACCACCCCTACACGTTGAGCTATGCAAAGCCTAGACATCATTCAAATTTTTTTTTTATTACTAAATTTTATTATTAAAATGGGTATCAAAACCCTCAGCCCTTTCTTGTAAGATCTGATTATGATTAAGGATTTTTAACACAACCCTTTAATATAACACTAGACTTACAGGAAATAAGCAAGCTTGAGTTGGGGATTTGAACACAACAATTAAATGGTTCGTGTTAACATGGTGCACGTTTGAGGATAGCCCCGTGTTCCATTTAATAGTAATGTAAACTTGTGAATTCGTATAATCCATATGAATTGTTGTTGAACTCCGGGCGAGTTTTCAAAAGGTTGATAGTCTATCTATAGTCTGAACTCCGCTAATACATTAAAGACTTTATATTTGTCATATTCATCTTACCTATGTAGTAAACATGTTTTTATTTTTTGGGTGTAGTTAAGTGACATGAATCACGCAACCCATGCTTTGGTTGACAAATACGAAATGCGAACTCTAACAAAAACACGATTAAAAATACGAGGGATCAAAATTTGATGGTCCCAACCCAACCCAACCCATGTTACCCAACAATACATACACCCTTGTTGAAGGACATTATACATTAAATACCCCCTTATGTATGAGTTGTACATTTCCACCTGCTAGAGTAAGCCCACTGCCAGCCAAGCACAGACATCAAACATAGTAGTAAAAATAATGTCATTGTAGGACAGCCAATTTCATATCACATATGTCTAGGTAGAGAGAGAGATTCGATACCATTTTACGAATACACCATTTCCAGAAAGCAGTTTTCTTACTTTCAATAATGTTAGATGTTTATGAATGGGACAATAATACGGGTTTGACTAAATTTACAAACTGCAATTATTATCGTTGAATTAATAAAATATGCTGTTTAACACAGAACCCTTTACATGATGAGCTTAATCAATAAATTTAATCAAAACTCCAGCCTTATTCCGATGTGGGAGTTTTTTCACTTCTGATGTGGAGATTCTGAGTTCGATTTTCTTCTCTCCTAAATTGATAGTGTTAAAAAAATAATAATATTAAATTTAATCAGTGTAGTGGATCTATTTAACAAATTTGACCAAATAACGGAACTATGCTTGCCGGATGGTTTTGGATTTTTGGGTTGACCAAAGTACCCCTCAAATGATGATCCCATGTACTTTCTTATATGATTTGTACACATTTATAAGTCAGCAGTTATTGTTGATTTGTGCATTTAGTAGGGTTTTTGATTGATTGGCTCCACCTTTTTTGCATTGTTTATTTGTTGGCCCACTGCCTTTGGTTTTATTTTGACTCTATTGAGACATTGAGTTAATCGTATGCATAAGCAACCACTCGATTCTATTATTTCTTATTCAATTTTCTTTAGCAAAAATATGCACCATTTTTTTTATAAGGTGTCTAAACTTATACCAACTATTCTTTCGAGTTCAGCGATTGTCACCATGACTTGAGCTAAGTTATAACATGTCTCTGAAAAATAAGGGTGATTGACCTTTATGAGGTGTGATAAGAGATTGAACTTGATACTTTTGATTTACTAAAGGCTAGATTCAATTATTAACCTACCTCTCATGATTAGATATGCACCGTTTTCATTTCTTTGTGTTATGTTTGTTCCCTCGTCAACAAAATCATGTTCTATTCATTGAATTATTTTGGGGATTATTTTTATATTTATAAGAGTATTTGTGGGACAAGGGGACATATTTGTCTAAAAGAATTAGTCGGATGCTTTAAAAGGCCCGAATACTTTTTTCCAACTCCAATAGTAATGTGATCTTTCAAAAAAAAAAAAAAATTGATTTGTAAATTATGCACGATTTAAGCATATATTCAAATGAACCATATTTTGTTTTTCCGATATATTACTCAGATGTGTAAGACAACTTAGCCAACCACACATTCATATTTTTATATGGCCAAATTTCATCATTAACCTTACAAGTTTTTAGGGTTTAGTTCAGGCCTATCAATAAATTGAATTTTGATCCGAATCCGATTAACCGAATATGAATTAATATTTTTATCCATAATTTGAACTTGAATCCAAATTCGATATCTTATATTTTACGGATTCGGATTTAGATATACCTATTTCCAATCTAATCATAATCCGATTTGAATTATTTATATATTTCTACATAAATACCAAAGAAATTGAGTATTTAAAAAAATTTGTCAAAACTTAGGTATAATTTGTTAAAATTTAGTTAATTAAGTTATTCAAATCGAATTTTCAGATTGTATTCTGAATTGTTAAAGGATTCAAATATGAACTATGAAATTAAAATCTGTTGTATTCTTAGATCGGATTCGAATCAATCCAAATCCGATCCATCGACAAACCTAGTTTAGTCTATTTGATCATTCTTTAGTTTTAGGATGTTGCCTTCTCTATTCACAACGGAAATTAATTATAATCCTATCCCCATTTGGGTCCTTCCACGTGAAGTGATTAGATTGTAATACTGATATATTATTGTAAAGACTAAAATCGTATTTATCTGACAGTGTGACACATTTCTTGTGTAATGAAGAAACATATCAAGGTACGAAGATTAAAATACTTGGTTGTTGTTAGCTACCATGTCGAAGGTTAAACAATTTATTACTCTTGCAATTTCTTACACGCAACAATTAATTAGGTCATAGAAACTCATGTTGACAATCTGGGTATTTTGAGAAATTCATATATAATGTCCACATATTAATATTTTTTTTTTAATTTATGTATTTTGAGAAAATTTTATCGATTTTTTTTAAAATGGGTAAAAATTAATTTTAAATCATGTAATTTTGAGTGTTTGAATAATACGTATTATGGCTAGCTGTCTTGTAAAAGACACGTAGTTAACTTGATACAAGTGGTTTATGTATTGTAGTTAACGTATACAAGAATCATGAGTCACGGGATATTTAATTTAGACGATTCTAGATTATAAAAGAATGATTTTGACAACTTGATATGAAAGAATATGGGAATACAAGTATACCTAATAAGAACAAAGGTTCAAAATCAAATTTAAGTGTTGTTGATTGGTTAGGCAAAGATGAAATGGGTTGTTAAGAGTAGAACGAACGGCATGTTAATTGTACATGTCATAACTCACAAGTCCATTCTAGTGACCTTAGGGAATGTGACATGTTTTTTGGTTGATCATAGATATATTCAATACCCTAATGAACACTTGCAAGTTATTTAAGTTCAGTGATATAAACTAAAAAATTATGACCAACAAGTAACGGGATTTAAAATTAGATGTCTTGAATTTAAATTTTGGTGATTTCTTGGGGACAAGCCATGAGGGATTTATCCCTCAATAATATCCTAGTCCTGACGTGAATGATTAGTTGAGATGCACATAAGATAATCTAGACAATCCTGATCGTAGGAAAAAAGTATTTATTTCAAAATATCTATTAATAAAAGATAAAATGATGTTATTAACCAATTTCTCCCACTAACTCTTGTGGATTGATATACAAGAAGTAGAGAAACATCGAATAATTCACTTATCGCCCGTAGGTTCGCTCAGTAACTTGAATTTGCCAATACACACGATTTGTGGGTGATTGCATTAATTCAGAATATGCATTGCAACATGGTACAAAAAACTTTCGGCCGAGATAATTTCCTGTTATCCAAAAAAATTCAAAAAATTCAGGACCCATCATGAATAAATATACAGTTTTTTCCATTTAAAATTCCAAGCCATTTATTATGGTAGGTTGCAACCTAACTGAATTTGTCACTATTTAATCATATTCATAAATGATTTTGCCTAATAATATGACATACATCTAACTTGTTTAATTCAACAATGGAACCCCACCTCAATAGACCTTTCTAACTTCTTCTTAAGGCAAAATTTTGGACAATCATGGTAACAAATTAGTCGCGGTAGGTCCTAACTGCCTGCGTGGCCACACAAGCACCATAGTTCCATTGACAAAAACATAAAAAATTGATGGTTTTGAACTTATTCAAAATTTCTCTATTACGGTAATGTAGACAAGTTATAAACTTAAACGTCTTGAATTTAATTCTTGACAATTTTTAGAATTAAACGTTGAGAGATTTATTCCTCATGAATACCCTAAACCCAGCATGAATGACCTGTTTTTGTTCGGATTGGAGAGGGGATTAAGTCAAAATACTCGTAAACTGGCACAAACACTTCTAACTGTTGAACTAAAATAAAAATAAAAATTATCCATTATAATTCTACTCAAGTTTATTCAATGATGGATTACTCGTCGTGCATGATTACGGAGCTTACTTATAAATAATAAATCTAACTTAAAGCCATAATAGTTGGTCTACCATTACGCGAAGTGTAATATAGAGATCTCAACTTGATAACCATATATCCTCTAGTATATTAGTTTTTATTTATTTTTCTCAATAATAGGTCACTTATTAGGAGACGATAAGCCTCTCTGCAGTGGTAAACTTTTTCTTTTGGGACGTAAGTATCTCAATTTTGAGTCGTGGAAGTCTTGGACATGGAGATTTGCGCATATATTTGATTCTCTTCACATCACGTAGTATTGAAAGTCTCGTACACTTGTCTCTAGTGGGTTTTCTTGAATTTATGATGAGTGAACTTCAACTACCATTCAGAAAAATAGAAGAAAGTGTATTGAAAGAAATTTAAATCTAAACTGCAAGAGAGTACTAGTTGTGCAAGAGAGTACTAGTTGTAGTTTTGAACATATTATATTGACTTTTTGAAAACCAAGGGCATTTTTGATAATTCACAGACAACCCCATTAAAAAAAAACTGGTTTTACACAAGGAAATCCCTGATCAATGATCAGTTTGATCTAATAAATTTTTTTTGAATTCAGGTTGCATGATTAAAGGTCAAATGGGAATAATGTTAGGGGGTAAAACAGTCATTTTAAAACACCCCACCACTGAATTCCAAAATGCCCAGAAAGCAAAGGTGACCTACTTGGGCCGGCTTTTAACTATATTTAGCTGAGCAGACAAACACGAACTTATTATCACCGCCGTCGCTTTCTGCAGTTGCTGCTCATCAATTTCCTTTTACTATATACTTTTTTAATATACATGAAAATTATAATATTATAATTTTTGAATTAAATTATTTTTTTAAGTAAAATTACAACAAAATAAGATTAACCGATATTTTATCGGGTTTATTTTTCTATATGCTATTAAAATTACTGTAAAATAAGGTGAGGTTACAACTCGATTTAGTGGGTTTATTATAATAAAAAAGTGTTGTTTGCGATTAATCTCAACTTTTTCAAATTATAATTTAATGCATAAGTATATTAAGTAGTAACAGAGATGAACTATAAACTCAGATGTCCTGAATTTGAATTTTGACAATTTTTTGAGATTACAACATGAGAAATTTATTTTTCATGGAATATCTTATACTCCGTTTGGTATGATGGGAAAATAGAAGGATGAAAAGTTGTAGGGATAAATAAAATATCATGTTCGATAAGGAAGGAAAATAAGAAAGATGAAAAAGTAGATGAGTTCACTTTTCTTTCACCAAAATCAATCCCTCCAAAATTAGAAAGAAAGTGAATGAAAAGTTAATTATTTGTATTGAGATGTATCTTATTTGTCTATATATTTTTCAATATGTACATATATTATGTATATATTAATTTCATATAAAAATATAATGATAAAATATGTATTTATATAAATATAAATATAAATATAAGTATATATATATTAAAAAATTAAACATAATTTTAAAAATAAAAAAATAAAAAATAAAAATTTTAAATTAAAAAAAATATTTTTTGCACCTTCACTAGGGGTGAAAAAACACGATGACACTATTTAATTCGACATGAATTTTATGACACGAACTTGATTATAACTCGACATGAACTTAAAAATGATCTGACACACGAACAAAAAATATAAAAGGCTCATAATTTTATAACTCAACACGAATTTAACACGACACAATTCGATTGTCATCCCTAATATTAGTCAACACAAAAAAAAATTAGTTATTTTTATTTTCCATCCATCTATCAAATCAAATACAAAGGAATAAAAGTGTATTATTCATACTTTCCATTCGTTCTACTTTCTATCATTCCTATCAAACGGAGCACGGAGCAATAGTCTCGACGTGGATTACCAGCTTTCGACCAGATTTAAGAGGGAATTAATCGAAATAAGCGTAAACTAATCCGCACACTCTTACCGTTGAAAAAAAATAATACAATAATTTTTTGGATACCGTAGAATTACCATATTTTATATTTTTGTGCCATTTTTACTGTTACTGAGAGATCTGAATGAGTTTCGACCCTTCTGGAGTTACCTAAAAACATTTCTCAACCAGAACAAAAAAAAAAAAAGGTGAAGAAAGTTCAAAAGATTCCCCAGCTAAAAAGGGAATTGTTTTCTATTTCTTTTTAATTTTTTCTCTTTGTGTGAGATAGACAGGCGGATCCCACCGAAATAAATTAATGAATTCACCACACAACCATCTTAATAAATCCACAGAATTCACCATCTTCTGTATTTTTATTTTTTGCAGCTGTAATTGGCTTGGAAGTTAGAACTCTCAGGATGCTAGGAGTTTCCGGGTTAATAGACAGTTCAGGGGACGGCGCCGCGGCGGCTGAAGCTCAGGAAAGTGGTGGTGCTATTGGTGGCACTGGTGGTGGTCAAGTGGGTGTGTTTGAGACAATTACTGGTGGATTCAGTGAAGAAGAGAAGGTGAGAATGGAGGAAGGAGAGAGAAATTCTGGTGGAAACCGGTGGCCTAGACAAGAAACACTGGCTCTTTTGAAGATAAGATCGGACATGGATGTTGCTTTTAGAGA
>CAUOFW020008696.1:0-16223 GCA_963454935.2 Ilex paraguariensis
GACTTACTTCAGCTCCTATTTTGATTGTTCCAGAGAGAGGACATATGTACACCGTATAGTGTGATGCCTTCAAGGACGGACTCGGTTGTGTTTTGATGCAGTCCGGGAAGGGGTGGCTTATGGTTCCCGACAACTAAAGAATCATGAGAGGAATTATCCCACGCATGACATGGAGTTGTCGACCATTGTCTTTGCCTTGAAGACTTAGCGCCACTACTTATACAGGGAACAGTTTGAGGTATTTTCAGACCACAAAAGTCTGAAGTATATTTTTACACAGCGGGACTTCAACATGAGACAACACCGGTGGATGGAGTATTTGAAAGAATACGATTTCACTTTGCACTACTATCTTGGTAAGGCAAACGTGGTGGCTGATGTAACCAGCCGGAAGTCAATGGGAGTCTTGGCTAGTGTGGCTTCTCAGGAGTGAAAAATGCTTGAGATTGTAGGACAGTTTGTACTAACACTATAGGGATCAGACTTAGGGTGTTTTAGGGAGCTTGGTGGCTACGCCTTCCCTACTGAGCAGGGTGATTAAGTCCCAGAGGCAGGACCCCGAGTTATTATTCATCAAGAATCGAGTGCAGACAGGTACCGGTGACGAGGGTTGGGTCATTCACTCATATAACAATCTTCAATACAGGGGAAGGGTTGTAGTTCCCTAGTCTGCGGAGCTAAGAGAGGAAATCCTTAGGGAGTTCCATTGCTCTCGATTTGCAATGCATCCAAGTGGCACGAAGATGTACCATGATCTTCGTTGCCAATATTATTGGAGTGGGATGAAAAGGCAGGTTGGTGACTTTGTCAGTAGATGCCTCACGTGTCAGTAGGTTAAGGTTGAGCACCAGAGACCAGCGAGGTTGCTCCAGCCTTTGGAGGTAGCTGAGTGGAAATGGAAGCATATCACCATAGATTTTGTGACCCACTTGCCATGGATATTGCGGGAACATGACTCGGTATGGGTGATAATAGACCGGCTTACAAAGTCGGCGCACTTTTTGGCGGTGTAGATGACCTCCCGGTTAGAGGAATTCTGTAGATTGTACATACGAGAGATTATCAAGTTGCATGGGATGCCCATATCTATACTATCAGATCAAACTCCCAGGTTCACCACCCATTTTTGGGAGAGCTTCCAACGGGCTATGGGGACTCAGTTGACAATGAGTACCGCATTTCATCCCCAAACAGACGGTCAATCAGAGAGGACCATCCAGATATTAGAGGACTTGATGCAGGTATGCGTCTTAGACCTCAAGGGTAGCTAGGAAGATCACTTATCCTTAGTGGAATTTGCCTACAATAACAGTTATCAGGCGAGCATATAGATGGCACCCTATGAGGCACTTTATGGGAGGCCTTGCCATTATCTGGTTTGTTAGATGGAGATGGGAGAGAGATCCTCTACGGGTTCGAATTTGATTAGAGACACCTCGGAGAAGGTGGACTTGCTGGTAGAAGAGATCCTTAGGGAGTTCCATTGCTCTCGATTTGCAGTGCATCCAAGTGGCACGAAGATGTACCATGATCTTCGTTGCCAATATTATTGGAGTGGGATGAAAAGGAAGGTTGGTGACTTTGTCAGTAGATGCCTCACGTGTCAATAAATGAAGGTTGAGCACCAGAGACCAGCGGGGTTGCTCCAGCCTTTGGAGGTAGCTGAGTGAAAATGGAAGCATATCACCATAGATTTTGTGACCCACTTGTCATGGACATCGCGGGAACCTGATGCGGTATGGGTGATAATATACCGGCTTACAAAGTCGACGCCCTTTTTGGCGGTATAGATGACCTCCTGGCTGGAGGAATTCTGTAGATTGTACATACGGGAGATTATCAAGTTGCATGAGATGCCCGTATCTATACTATCAGATCAAAATCTCAGGTTCACCACCCATTTTTGGGAGAGCTTCCAACGGGCTATGGGGACTCAGTTGATGATGAGTACCGCATTTTATCCCCAGACGGACGGTCAGTCAGAGAGGACCATCCAGATATTAGAGGACATGATGCAGGCATGCGTCCTAGACCTCAAGGGTAGCTAGGAAGATCATTTATCCTTAGTAGAATTCGCCTATAATAACAGTTATCAGGCAAGCATATAGATGGCACCCTATGAGGCACTTTATGGGAGGCCTTGCCGTTCTCCGGTTTGTTAGACGGAGATGGGAGAGAGATCCTCTATGGGTCCGAATTTGATTAGAGACACCTCGGAGAAGGTGGACTTGCCGGCAGAAGAGCTATGCCGACAAACGACGGTGACCTCTAGAGTTTGAGGTAGGAGATCACATCTTCTTGAAGGTGATGCCTAAGAGAGGAGTGGTCAAGTTCAAAAAATGAGGGAAGCTGTCGTCGAGATTTATCGGGCCCTTCGAGGTACTCGAGAGGGTAGGTACAGTGGCTTACTGGTTGACGTTACCACCAAATCTATCGGGTGTTCACATAGTGTTTCATGTCTCTATGCTCCGAAAGTATACTCCAGATCTGACACATGTGATGGATTGGGGTGAGATGATTGTTGATGCAGCTGGGACCTTTGAGGAGGGACCGATGCGTATCATGGATAGCCGGGAGCAGATTCTGCGAGGCAAGACTGTGAGGTTAGTGAAGGTGTTGTGGCAGCACCAACGCATGAAGGAGGTGACATGGGAACGTGAGGACACTATACGTGTCAACTATCCGTTCATGTTCGAGAATGGAAGTACAAGTTTTATAATTTCAAGTATAATGTTTTTGTAGCATATGCATGTGGTTAAGAGTGTGTGTATGTAAATTTCGGGGACAAAATTCTTTTAAAGGGGGAAGAATGTAAAATTCAGTATATTTAAACTTTTTACAAAAAGGGTAAAACGGTAAATTTTCACTACAGTACGGGTTGAAAATTTAAATTTTTTTAGATCTCGGATGACAAAATGAATCTCACCATTGGATTTGTTTCGCGAAATGTAGTTATCCTGTCAAATTTCATCGTATTCTGAGATAGTCAATTTTTTTGTATTTTACGAGGCAGTTGAGTCTCGGGTGAGCTAAAAACGAGATTTTTAATAAAATTTCAAAAATTTGAGAAATAATTTAAGGCAAATTAAAATAAAATTATTTTGAATTTGAACCGGGACAAAATTTAATCGTTTCGGGGCGAAAACGGACCCAGAAAAAATAGGGTCGTGTAGCGCCTTATGGGCTAAGCATTGAGAAATATAAATAGGGGGGAAAATCTGAATTTCTCCCCCCCCCCCCACACACACACAGCTGTTAGTCGATAGAAGAAGAGAGGGAAAGAGTTTTGATCCTGCACCTTCTTTCTACAATCTACAACTCCGCGGTGCTCGGATCCACTCGGGCCAAGAAGGAAAGGTGTTCTCCTCGACGTGGGCTACAAAACCATACCAAGGAGGTCGGTTTTGGGCGAGATTCCAAGGACAGGATTTTTGGGAGGAAAAGATTCTAGCTAAAAGCGGGTTCTTAGGACTTCCTATGGTCGTTCTTTATGCTTCAAGAGGTAAGGTTTCTCCTACTTGAGTTTATTTTACAACCTAGAGTGTTTTATGTAATGGGTAAATTGATATAGATATATATCACTTGCCTATGGATGTAGAATTGATGGAATTAATTGATTTGGTAAATTGGGTATGGGAAATTGACCTAATTTCAATTAGATTCTTAGGTTTGAATTGGTATGTGGTAATTACTTGTGTAATTCCATGGAACTTGATATGGTGTGGGCATGCTATGTGCTTAAATTATACCTCGTAAACAAAGTGAGTTATTGGTATATATGTGAGGAAATAACATGTTTTTGACTTATTATTGGAAATGAATTGTTGATATGTTTATTGATATATTGACATTATGATGAAATTGGTGATGATATGCATGATATATGTATACATGTGGTTAAAATTGCTCATATGACATTCATAACATATGGGCATGACATTGAGATAACAATGATAAATTACATTGCATATGCACGGAGACACCGCATTTTATGGGTGTGGGTGCATGGTTGGCATCAAACACCACGTAAGTGGATGATGGGTGGGCTCGAAAAAGTTGGATTGAATATCCGACTGAGTTGTACAATTTTATGAAAAAGAATTTGGTCGAGGTTAGCAAGAAGGGCTAAACTATCCCTCGGGTGAGAGGTCTGGTGTTCGAATACGCACTTTCGTTGGTATAAGAGCTCATAAAATGTGTCGGTGTACACGGAACCGTTAGTGAAAATCCATGAATTCCGTGTCGGTTGGGTGACCATTAGTGTAAGTCCATAAATACTCACCCCAAGAAAGATCCGAAGATTTTAAATAGTCATTGAGTGTGTAACACGAATGATGGGGGCTTGGAAAGCCCGATTTTGATACTTACTGCATAGCATGGGGTGAAGGTAAACGGTCGGAGCTAGAAAAGCTCAGTTTTATACACATTGGCATTGCATGTGTTGTGGAGTCGAGAAGGGCTCTGGTAAATTGCATGAATGGTATCATTTCATTTTGTGGCCTGACATGTTAGATTTCAACTTTGATTTGCTTAAATCTTGGTTGGAATGATTATTATTGGAAAATATTGCATGTGAACATTACATATGCACTTAGGTTGGGCAGTAGCCCCTATATGAAATACTCTACCACGCGTAGCTCACCCTATACAGGAAACATTTCAGGTGCGGGGTTTGTACTAGTAGAAGACTCACATTCGGGGCCTCAACGATGAAGAAAAGCCGATTTGTGGCTTTTGAAGTAAGTTTTTGTAAAATCCCATTTTGAGCATGTAATTGTGTAAATGGGCTTGTAATCATGTGGAATTAATGGGATAGAACTTGTATGGATCATGTAAAGTGTAGAAAACTATATTTTACATGTTGGGAATGAGTTTGGAAATATTTTGGATGAATTGAAAATGAAAAATATATGAAACAGACAATTCAGGGCAAAACCTTCCGAAAGGTTTGGAATAGAGAAAAGGAAAAACTGGAACAGTGGGTGAAACCTTCCGGAAGGTCTTCACATTTTCCTAAAATGAGGGAATCCAGTGTGTAACTTCTTCCGGAAGGTCGACACATCTTTCTTTAAAATAGGATTCCAGTATGCTAAATCTTCCGGAAGGTTGAGGAAACCTTGCGGAAAGTCGATGAGAAATCTCTAAAGGAACTTTTCCAGTGAGTAAAACCTTCCGGAAGGTTTTCCAAAAATCTGAAAATTTAAGAATGCATTACCATACTTTTGGGGCTATGTGTTCTTTGGTTCCAATGACACAAATGGACCTTAAAAGAGATACATTGAGGTGTATTGAACCTCGATGGGATTAAATGATTAAAGGAACACGGATTACACGTGTGAGTTATAATCTCAGACAAAGGGATATTATTGACGTGATGCCGGAGTGGGCAACAATCACGGGTATTTTCGCGGGTTGACGGGTGGTCAATGGTTAATAGAGGACCCCCGGATTTTAGGGTGTCACACGAAAAACCAAAAAATTCGTCTTCCTCAAATCTGGAAGACCTTGCTGATTTTGCATCCATAGAAGCTTTGCATAACTAGGAAGAGGAAAAAAACAGATAAATCTGTTGAAATTCTGCTTGGAAACACATTTATTGTTAAAACATCAGCTACACCTTTTACTTCCTTGTACACACGATCAATCTGGAAATCAAGTCTGCTCAAAATCCTGCGTGTATATTTTAGAACAGTCCAAAATTTTCAAGAGCAAATCACTTTACCCAACATCATATTTACCAAAACATGAGCACCTCCAACCCATACTGCTATAATTGTTAGTCCATCCAATAAAGTCATACCTCTCAAAATTTCCAGCAAACAACTTAATTTACCAATAAAAAAAATGATTGTATTGCAGTACAGAGAGAAAACGTAGCAGAGGGAGAGATGGAAACGTGACTCACGTCAGAAAAAGCAGTAAATTTGGCAGAGTTGACATGTTTCTGATAGTTGGCTGAGTTGTTTCTCTTAATTGGTGTTGAGTAGCAAGTGTTCATGCCACCTTGGAGTCGGTATATACATTGTCTCAAAAATATACAGATGCATCCAGGTTCATCGTAAGTTTATGTCCAAGAGGTTCAATGACTTGCCAATTATTTCATCTCGCTTAGTATTGTGTAGATTGGTAACAAACATTAATGCCAGATCCTTTCTAACATTTGACGACGATGCCTGTATACAATTTTAAGTGTTATAACATGTGCAAAACAGTTTATTTAAGGAAGAAAAATAAACATTTTTTATACTACACCTTCATTATAGTTTGCCCCAGATGAGGTTGATGGATCATATTGACAACGTGAATTTCACAATCATATCCATTGACCTCTTTGGGTGTCCAACTTGGTTGAATCACGGGCCATGTACTGATTACTTTTTCAAATTTTGTGTTAAACAGGCAAATAAGTTACCCAATGCCGCAACCTACGCAATCATACAATGCAATAAATTACACTTACCAAATCCACCTTCGAATGAGTTGCATGGACCATATTTTGCATTCCAAATTAGATCATACATACCACATCATCTACTTGCTTACATCGTGCGTGCTTCATTGTTCGACTTGGAAGAGTATCCAGTAGGAGGACTTCTTCCTGTTGTATGTCCACAACGTATAAGTACCAATGTTTTTGGTCATCGTTAATGGGGACATAGATCTACATAAGCCAATTGCAATCAGTACACTATGTTGACATACATACTTTGATAGATTATGATTTAGTAATGCAGAATCTGTTGTGAGTTTTTATCTAGTCAAACCTTCGCACACACGTCAATGTCATGGATGTATCAGCCACACATTCTCATGAGTTTTCGTTGCAGGATCACACCAGTTTTTCCCTCAGATGTAAACTAATTAACTGTTTACTACAATTTAAGGATTTGTGAAATTATAAAGACGTAACTTTATATTGAACATTAAAACACAAGATGACCATAGTGACTGAAGAAAATCACGTAAAACCAAAAATTTATTGTGGAGTATTACCGCAAACCACGTCAGAATATACCACCTGGCCTTCTGTGTGTCGTTGTTCCCCATTTCTATGTGTGGCATAATGCATGCAGCGACATTGATTAACTGTGTACAGAATTAAACATATTTAGAATTGCATACATGTATTCAATCGCCAGTTAATTCAAAAGTGGGTATAAAAAAATGGGAAAATTATATAACTCACCTCGCTCGGCAACCATTGTCTGGGTCCCAATGACTTCATTGTCATTTTTGTCACATGAAAATTTTTAAACTGAACAATCATCTCATTGTCAAATTACAACATGTAAGGTATGATTTGCATAAGAATTGCAAATAATAAACACCTTGGAATGGTAGTAACTGTGACATACTCTGCATCAAGTCCCTCATGAAAAATGTAGTGCAATATTGCATTTCCTACTTCATCACTAACATTAGTAATATGGGGAACCAATCCATCAACAACCTGAAAGTGGAGTGTCTGCCATTTTAGGTCCATGTGCACTAAAAAATTTAATTAGTTTAAATTTGTGTGTAAAAAAACCTTGTTCGTGCTGTCAGCCCAAACCTCAGTT
This sequence comes from Ilex paraguariensis, assembly GCA_963454935.2. Lineage (NCBI taxonomy): Eukaryota > Viridiplantae > Streptophyta > Magnoliopsida > Aquifoliales > Aquifoliaceae > Ilex > Ilex paraguariensis. Next base: position 7,560 of record CAUOFW020008696.1, read on the forward strand.
TCATTGTCATCGAATAATCTCTGGTTCACATTTTACACCATATATAATATACAAAGCAGCACACACAAGTACTATGGTAAAGGATAACACGGTAATATAGTGTACTCACGTGGACAGACACTTTTGTAGGTTGTTCTCTCCCAATTTTACACATCTGTTCAGAAAGCGTTTCCAGCATCTTTTATATTTCAGTTACTTCATCTGTGAACTTGGCAGACAATGCTTCATGGTCGGATCGAAATTCAGACAATGAAACCTCAACCTTAGACAATCTCTTGTCAAAATCCTACATAACACATTGAAGTGGCACTCACGGAAAATATTATTAATATTGATTTTTATTGTTCTACCTCCATATATATCCTACATAAAGGTAACCTGCATGTTTTGCTCATAAGACACGCCTGTTGTCCTCACTTTACTCCTCGCATCAGTGACAGGAACACTTACTGAATGTTCAAATTTTGTCCTCTCATTGCGTCCATCATATTGGTCAGCCACAGTCAGTAACTCTTCAATTGTAACCATTAGCTACGATAATCCAAAGATTAGTTAATACCATACGATATATAAAACATATCTTCCATTATGAATAGAGAAAACAATAAAACTAGAATTAAAAAGTATAATATCCTTCATAAGTTACTCCTTATTTTTTGTAGCCACCCAATTTTTTCAATGCATTCATGCGTTGGCCTATTTCTTTGTCCCCCAAAATTGTCATTCGAGGGAACGTGACAGAAATGGAATGGATGATTCTCCCGCTAGTGTGACGCGCTCAAAATAAAAAATCTCCAAATGGTTCAATAACGTTCAAGTAATTACTACAAATGCCATGAATAAGAAAGTAATACAATGAATTAGCAAAAACGTAAATAATGCAATACCTGTAGCACAATGATACAACCACAAATATTACACCTTGATTTTTCCTTGAAATTTTGTATTCCATCAATAATACCATCATAAACAAATTTGCTCCAGTTTATATAAGATAATGCATTTACATCCACAAGGACTTTAGCGTATGAACTATTAATTGTCATTTTCATTGTTGGGGAAAGAAGGCGACCTATTATGAATAAAGCAAATAGGCGCCTAAAAGTAAATGAATCATGCTTCAATTTTTTCAGTTTACCACCCACAGTATTCAACGAGAGCTCCCTTTGTCCATTAAAAATTGATTTTTGAAGTTCCTCTGTTTGGTCCGAAGAACCAGTATTGTCCAACTCACTACCTGTGTTTGCCAACCCCAATATGTAATAAACATCTTCAGGGGAGAACTTAATTGATTTACCATGGACATGTAACACAGTCGTAGTGGGATCAAATTTTTTAACCAACCACTCGCACAAACTCTTCTTGACCACAGTGCATTTCATGGTGGTCAAACCTTCTAAACCCATTGCCTTAACTGCACGTTTCTGAGCGTCAGTTAACCCATTTACAACTTTTATGATACTTGATGGCAAACACCGTGTACCCATTAGTATCTGAATAGACATGTAATGCATCAAATAAAGATATCAAAACATATAAGTTATGTTATAATGCAGAGATAGTCCATGTTAATGGTGTGTTCATATTACATACCCTTCGTTTCGTCTTCCCAGTAACACCCGAATTCCCACCTTACGAAAATGCAGCGGCTACCATCTTGTCAGTCATACTATTCCCAACATCAACATTCGTTTTTCTCTTCATGGTTCAAATGTGCATATAACACACAAATATCTTGAAACAAAATGGAGGCCATTGGTAAGAGAAATGTTAGTAAGAGAATTTAAATAATATAGAGAAATAGAGAGAGATATAGAAAAGAGATACAGAGATGGATAGATAGAGAGAAATAGAATAGAGAGAAAGATACGAATTGGATTCAAATAATCTCCCTACAACCATATTCTGTTTTACTCAGGTATCTTTTTACCCTTTTTTATTCTTTATTTTCTCTTCTAAGCTAGTGTGTACAATCCCAAAAAAGTTACTAATTGGTTTGGGATAAAAATAAAAAATTAACAAATCAAATTCTAGAGTAACAACAAAAATTAAAAAACTAATAATACAAGTACAAGTCAAAATATTTTTTTTTGGTTATTAACTAGATAAACTAAATTAATCTAGAGATATTCCCGATAATAGAAAAATTCATTAAAATGAAAAAACCAGTGTTGAAAAAATGTAATGCATTGTCAAAAGACAGCCAAAAAAAAAAATTAAGCAAACAAGTAATTAACTACCATGGAATTGTTAAGTACAAATAGAGAGATTGTAAACAAATCCTCTCTCTCTCTCCCTTTCTATCTGTATATGATATGTGTGTGTTATAGGTTTTGTTGTATTCGTAGGCAAAATTTTCCATAACTACTCCACTAATTTCGAAAGTACGCCAAACACAATTAAGTAGGTCAATTTTTACAAGGAAAAATTACGTAACAGATGTGGAGATTACACAACTTCCGTGCTTGTACATACAAATATGCATGTATATATCAAATCTCTAACTCACATTATCAATTAAAAAAAACATTGACACAACCAAAATTCCTCAATTGCTTCCATGGCCCTTTGGGCAGAAATATTGGATTCGCTGGTATAGAAGTTTAATGTCTCATCTAAAAATGATGAAACACCAAATGCTCTAATATTTCTTTGGAAGAACCTAACCACTCTAAAATTTGTAACATACCATTTCTTCTACTTACACTAAAGTATTACATGGAATGGACAATGCTCGTGTGGAAATTGATTTTGGTCAATTGTTTTCTAAGATATTTTGCATCTCGCAAACTTGATTGTCAAATGTCCACTCAACATGGACACTTTTCAGTTGATCAATCAAATTAGGGAATGTAACTAACACAAAAATAAGGTACAATAACTTTGTCTTACGCGATATTATTAAAATCATAGAATCAGTGATAATATCATAAGTCATACACAAAGCTATAGTATACCCCAACCACGTTTGGTTTTCTTTGGTCGATCATGAATGACAAACCTATAGTATTCCCTATACAATCCACAAACAGTGCTAAAAATCCTCACCATATTCACCCCCAAGTATTGCAGCAACCAAATCTTACCAAATTCATAAGCAAAACACATCTAAAGATGGTAAATTTTATCAAAATCTAAATTCGTCTCGAAATTCCAAAAATCAACCTAAATTCAACATGCCGAATTAAAATTGACTTCCAAAAATTAATGTATTAACAAACCAACAAAAATTAATCAAAAAACCAAATTTTTCGTAAACGAAAACGAACCCAAAACAGCCAGTTGCAAACATATTTGAGAACCCAGAGAGAGAGAGAGAGAGAGAGCAAGAGAGATATACTTGTGAAAGAGTCTTGTCGTTTTCGAAGTGGGTCTCCAGAGTGGGTTGGCATGGTGGTGGGGAGAAAGGATGAAGGGGTGATGGTTGTGATAGACGTGTGGGGCTGTGGTGATGGCAGATCACCGTTGCCGGAGTGGGTTGCGTGGTGGTGGGGAGAATGACCTGGGAGGGGGCAGTGGTGTAGAGAGAGAGAAGGGTTAACAGAGAGATAGAAAGAAATACAGAATGCAGGGGGGAAATTAAACAAATGGGAAATGAATAGCGGGAGTGGGTGGGTGGGAGTTCTGTTTTAATGGAGTTAATTTACAGGAAGAAGTCAAAATTAATTTTGAATCCGCATGTGTTAACCCGATGTGCGTCCAACCGGTGTAATCAAAAATTAGTTATGGAGGATCCTAATTTTATGACCCGACCAACCCAATAGATGCATCTTCAATGCCATTAAAAAACTTCATTCAATTAAGAAGTACATATCCCAACTACCAAATAATGCAGTTATCATTTTCTTTAAACTAAATCCAAAAATTTCCTAAAGAAGTCAACATACCCAAGTTCTGTAAACACTACAAGTGCAGGAAAGATGCGTATTGGATTCAATTGATGTCCCTATAACTATACATCTTTTTATTCAAGTATCCAACCTTTTGTAATAATGTGCTTATTATAATTGTGGTATATATGCAATAGTTTGTTTATTAATAAATTATAGAAGTACTATATTGCAGATAGTATATGCAATATTGTATTGAGTCAATGATCAGGTATTTTACATTTTCAGATATAAATTGTGTCAAAATTTAGCAAACATTTTTTAACTCCACCTATTTTTGTAATTCCATAGTTGGACTAATGGCGGGTACGATCGGTGACAAAGGTAAATGTGTACTAGTAGATCTTAATGTTGTCGTAACAAATGATGAGTATGAGAATCATATGCAAAATGATCAAACAATTTCTGATCATGGTGTCGAGGAAAATAGAGTTGATGGGTTGACAGTTGGTGAGGTAATGGAAATGACGTTCACCACACATGAAGCGGTTGGGGAGTTTTACAACAATTATGCAAAATTTTTGAGATTTAGTGTTCGAAAGGATGACTTGAAGTGTAACAAAAATAAAATTCCTATATCAAGATGGTGGATTTGGTCAAGAGAAGGTTATCGATCACCTAAACACCTTGACCGCAGTGACTGCATCCGGGAATCAAGAGGCTTAACAGGGGTGGGATGTAATGCATCTTTCGTGTCAAGTTTGACAATGGGTCAGAACAATGGGTTGTAAAGGAATTTGTCTAGGAACATAATCACTAATTGGTTACACCACGTGGTGTGTCATTCCTTCAATTGCATAGGCGTGTAAAAAGTCCTGATAGAGAACAAACAAATGCATTGTGTAATGTTGGGATACATACAAGTCAAGTAAGGGATTTTTTGGTGCAACAAGCAGGAGGTTATCATAATGTTGGGTTTACCATGAAAGATTTGTACAATGATGTTGCGATAGAATGTTGATCACAACTTCAAGACGGTGATGTGAAAGGGGCATTAAACTACTTTAGTGGAAAAAAAGAATCAGACCCTATGTTTTATTTCAACTACAATCTCCATGAAGATAATTCACTAAATTGTTTGTTCTGGGCAGGCTCATCCTCACAGCTTGACTATACATGCTTCGGCGATGTCTTGGTATTTGATATCACATACCGAACTAATGCATATAAGAAACCTTTTGTTATACTTGCAGGTGTGAACAACCATAACGCGACATCATTTTTGGGTGCACCTTGCTCTCAAATGAGACTGTTGCGACATACATGTGGGTATTGTATACTTTTCTTCATGCAATGGAGGGTAAGACACCTATTTCAGTTGTCACCGATGGTGATAAGGCCATAGCAGGACCAATAGAGCAATTTTTCCCCAATTCAACACACAGATTATGCAGGTGGCATTTGACAAGAAATGCGTTGTCAAATATTAGTGCTGAAAATTTTGTTCAACAATTAAAACATTGTATATGTGGTCGCTGTAGTCCAGAAGAATTTGAGGATCGATGGAAAACGTTGGTGGATTCATTTGGATTGGAGAATAATAATTGGATATCAGAAGTTTATTCCAAACGGTCAAAGTGGGCTGAAGCATATTTAAGAGGTCAATTCTTTGTCGGCATAAAAAGTACACAACGATGTGAGGGTATGAACTCATACTTCAATCATTTTCTGAAGACCCGTCTCCGACTTTTTGAGTTTGTGAGGCAATACGACCGGGCTTTGGCAAAGATCAAGGAGAATGAAGTAAATGATGATCATGATATCCAACATGCATCCCCGGTGACAACCACACAATTGCGGTGTCTTAAAGAGCATGCATCATCCATATATACAAGGAAATTGTTCTTCAAAGTGTGCAATAAGTTGAATTCCGAATCCATGTTCTTTGTAGTCCAAAAAATTGACAACGGGATCCATTGGAGTTACTACTTGTCTCACTACACGCAACCAGAATCAACATGGATTGTCATATGTTCTCCTAAAAATTATAGTATGAAGTACAACTGCCTGAAAATGGAATTTGTTGGTATTCCATGCTGCCACATCATAACAGTACTAAAATATGAGCACATTAAATGATTCCCTCCCAGTCTCATTCTGAAGCGCTGGACTATTTTTGCAAAGGGAGATTTAGGAAATGATGATATGCTGCTAAGAAGTAACACTCTGACAATTTCGACCCGTATGCTGGACTAATGGTCATGTGTAGTCGTATGTGTTACTGTACTTCGCATGGTTACAAAGCAACTCAGGACCTAAGAAGTACATTGCATGGATTAACCTCTCAGATGAAGACCAATCATGAATCCCTTGGTAGAGTAGAGGAGACCTCTTCACAACACAAAAACAGGACTACTGAGTTAAATAAGTTTGGGGTAGCTGATCCACATATTGTTACAACAAAGGGACATCCAATTCGTACACTAAATAATAATCCATTTACGTCCCAAAATGTAGCAAGTGCAGGGCAACCGGGCATAATATTCGTAAATGTCCTTTGTTCACAACCCAGACTACTGATCCATATGAGGACATGCCCTTTTCACAAGCAGGTGGATCCCAACAACCATTGCCGACTCAGGAACCTTTTAACCCATTCGCATATGTACGTAAACATGGGTGGAGTTCAATAACATCTTTATAACACAAACTTCCCCTTGTATTTGCTACTTTATAAGTTATCAAGCAATGCACCATTTAACTGACCATTCTTTATCGATACATTGACCGTTCAGGATGGCTTTCATGACTTTCAGTCAGGTGGTCATGGACAATTTTTCACTCCACTTTAAGGGTTGTCAAGGTGACCATTTTCATATCGCTTTGAAAATTGCATAATGAACATTATTTAAATTGACTAAAAATTCAAAAAAAAAATTTCACAATGTAGAACCCCCACTTTTGGACAAGTTTGATGTACAAAACTCATTTTTGGACAACTTTCATGTACACAAATTATGAGTGACAAACGTCTACAATTGCTATTTAACCAACACGAACCAGGTGGGATTCACTTACTGTTATATTACTAATCTCATTTACATGTTTATCCTCTACACGTTGGCCTATCCAACTGATCGATATGTTGTTGCATTCTTTTTCCAATGTATGTTGCTTTGTTGTTGAACTAACAAATATTATGCACTATTTCACTTATGTCCAGTTGGTATTTTGGTATGGGGAAATATATGGAATTTTAGGAGGTAAACAAAGATGACTGAGAGGGAGGAACTACTACTCTATACAAGGGTCATTGCTTTGTTGTATTACTCCTGTTAGTGGAACAAGGCAACCTTATAACAGTTATAATCTTTAGGGGTGAGGTTATAACATTTTGATGAGAGGTTACTACATGTTTATGTAAGGTTACTACATTTTGATGTTAAGATAATATTGTAATGTTGTTGGATATAATGAATTTGTAAAAAATACTATTAACAACCATACAAAAAAATATTTCATTCCATTGCTAAAAGATTTTGTTTAACAGAATTGATTACATTTTATAGGTTACAAGGTGGCCAAATCTAATAAAGCCCAAAAGATTTACAAGCATATACATTCATAGGAATTTCTTCCACACAAAACCCATCAACATTTCTTTCCATACTTTTTAAATTCCTTGTAAAGTCCATCAATCTTACTCTCCAACTTTTCCAAAGATCCCTTCATGCATTCTTGAATGGCATGCAACTGTGTGGCCAAAAAATTTTGCACAGTTACTATTTGCTCCAGCTTTTTTCCAATAGTATTCATGTTGAATGGACTGGCACTTGAACCCTCGCCTTCTGTCACAATAATGCCCTCAGTTTGGGAGTAAGACACCTATGACACAGTCTTGGCACAATTTCTAGGCCCACCATGACCAGCACTTTTTTTCATAGTACCCTCATTTATCATACTCATGGCAGCAGTATAAGATTAGCCAAGTTCAATCACAACCCCATAAAACTTCACAATATTTGTAATCAAAATAGGAAATGGAAGACTTCGCCTACTATCCTGTAACTCATAGGCATTCATAATCAGCTGGAATATGTAATGGGGAAGGTCAATGCATGCCCCTTTACCAATCGCATATAGAAGTTAAGCTCTATCATATCCAAGTTCAGTTGTATGTCCTTTGGGATCAATGTTACAAGCAACTATTATGTTTAACATCCTACAAGGCAAACAAAAGTCTTTCGGATAAATTTTACTGTTCTCATCCACCCATTCGATAGCAACATCAAAATTGTCAAAATAACCGTTTCCATGCTAGGGACTTCCTCTTTACTTTTGTAAGGAAATACAATGGTATTCTCACTGATGACAGACCTGGGAACTTTCAACATTTTTAAGATAAAATCAAGGAAAACTTTTATTTCTTTACCCCAAACTACAGATTTCAAAGTGTGCCCAACCTTATCAAAGTTATGTAAATTTGCATAAAACAATCTAACCGCATTGTTATATGTCTTATCATCCTTCTTAACATCAAAGATGTTCTCCCAATTACGACCTTCAAAAAACTTAGGACACTTGGTATTAACTAACTCACCAAGTGCAACACCTCGTTCCACTAACAATGGCCGATGACAAAAACAGGTTTCAAACAATGTTTTTGCTTCTTCGTTCAAGAAACTAGTTTCACCTTTCGAAGTCTTACCTGTTTCACCACCCTTCTTCTTCTGGGCATTAACGACTTGCTTAGTCGTCCCATTCACTGCCTTCCTCTTCTTTGTCGCTCCGGCTGTTCCTCCGGCCATATCAATCTACAAGGGATTATAGCTTC
>CAUOFW020008697.1:0-16220 GCA_963454935.2 Ilex paraguariensis
CCATCACTGCAATGCTCTGCATACTGTTCTTGGCGTATTGGTTGGGCATGAAGAAGAGAAAAAGGTAAGCAAATTATTGTTTTCCGGACTTTTTTTTCAACATCACCATATTTACTAGTGGACACCTTTCTGTGAAAATGAGTTGAAATCTTTCATTAGTTGATCATGTTCTACAGGGTAGATAGTGCAGCAAACTAGTGGACTATCCTGAATTATTTTGTCGGGTAGTAGCGTAAAACGAAAACTGAGCCTCTAGGATTCACAGTTTAATGATTAGTGTGTGGGCATCAAACTAGATACAAATTTAAGAATCACATTGCAAGATGGATTGTTTAAGAAACCATTGGGACATTGTATTTGATCTGTGTTTCATGCCTCGTTTACTGATGTAAAACTATGAACTCAAACAAAATCTGATCCTTATAGCAAGACATGTCATGTGGGTGATCACCAGACTTTCTTGCAGATTTGTGTAGGATAGGAAGACGCAAATTGCCAAGCAGACGCGCCACCTCATTCTATGAAGGGATTTCTGGGGAAAAAGAGATGACCGAAACTCGGACAAATTCAGATTTGCATTTCTTTGATCTCAGCACTTTAGTTGCTGCCACTGGCAACTTTTCTCTTGCTAACAGAATTGGAGAAGGTGGTTTTGGCACGGTTTATAGGGTACCCTCCTCAAATACTGTATAAATTTCTTGAAATGGTGTATTTGCATACATACATCTCTTCGTTCGGCAGAAACGAAAAATAAAAACACCATGCCTCTCTTCGTTCCCCTATGAGAAGTTGCACGGTCGGGGTGGCATGGGCTTGAGTAAGCCAAGATTTCACTTGAACAACATACCTGAATTTGACAATCTATTTTTAACAGTAAATGATTTGATTTTAGGGCCAACTAGATAATGGACAGGAAATAGCTGTTAAAAGACTATCAAAGAGTTCAAGACAAGGGGTAGAAGAGTTGAAGAATGAGGTGACACTGATTGCGAGACTACAACACCGGAATCTTGTGAGGCTCTTGGGCTGCTGCATTCAAGAAGATGAAAAGATATTAATCTATGAATACTTGCCAAACAAAGGTTTGGATTCTCTCATCTTCGGTATGTACACTGCTCTTAAAGCTCCATTTTGTTCATTTTTTTCCTTTCTATATTCAAAATTTACTTGGGAGTAAATCGCTTACCGGAAAATATTTTTGGCATGTCGAGTGTATTACTCACCCAATATGTATTATTACAACTTTAAAATTGTGTGCAGATAAAGCAAAAAGCTCAATGGTAGATTGGAGAAAACGCTTTGAAATCATTTTGGGAATTACTAGAGGGATGATATATCTTCACCATGACTCAAGACTAAGGATCATCCATAGGGATTTAAAAATTAGCAATGTATTGCTAGATGCCACTATGAATCCAAAAATATCGGACTTCGGTATGGCAAATTTTTTGATGGGGACCAAATTGAAGCAAAGACGAATAGAGTAGTTGGAACATAGTAAGTATCACTACAAGAGAGGAGAAAGAGAGGTCTAAAATAGAACAAAACTCAGTTTTAACAATTTACTTGACATTTTTGTGATTGCAGTGGTTATATGTCCCCAGAGTATGCAATGGAAGGACTATTTTCTATTAAGTCCGATGTTTATAGCTTTGGGGTTATGCTATTGGAGATTATCAGTGGCAGAAAGAATAACAGTTACTACCAGGAGAATACTCTTAATTTAATTGGACACGTGAGTACATGTACACATTGCCTTTCAACCAAAGACCTCAACTTTACATTTATTTTTTGGGAATTATGTTTTCTAAACTATTGAAAACTATCATTGTCACATGACCTTTGCAATTTCAATGAGTAAGAAAATGGATATGAGGATTGAGCTTGAAGTGAAACAGAAGGACATGCTGGAATTGAATTGATAATCTTCATGAAGGTTACTTGTTTTTTTCTAGAGAAAAGTATTGCTATTTGATCACTTACCGTGAGATAATGTTTGATGTTGTATCAGGTTTGGGAACTATGGAAAGAAAATAGGGCCCTGGAGGTAGTTGATTCATCGTTGGGGGAGTCATATCGGGCTCATGAAGTTTTGAGATGTATTCACATTGGGCTTCTGTGTGTGCAAGAATTTGTTGTTGATCGGCCTACTATGTTAGAAGTAGCTTTCATGATTTCTCATGAAACCACACTTCTTTCTCCAAACCAACCTGCATTTATTTTAAGAAGAGCAAATAATGGTCCAGGCACATCACCGGCTTGTGTGGGAGCTAATTCTGCAAATGATGTCACACTAACGACGCTTGAAGCTCGTTGTTGAAGGCTCACTCCATCGCAGACTATATGTTGTTTACTCATAACAAGCAGTGTTAGTAGGTTGGCATTGAATTTTCTCTTTGCCCCTGGTAGGTTGTCTAAATGAGGTTTTGTCTCCAGAGCTAAGATGTGTTGTAAGGTACAATTCAGTGCATTTGATGCCAGAACATGTTCAAAAATGTTTGCTAAGGTTAGAGAGGCTTACCCTTTTACTTTTCTTGATTAGTTTTTAAATTTTCCTCTTAACTCTGTATTGGGTCACATGCAAATAGGTTGAGTGTGTTCTTGCAGCCAGACTTGGTGTCTTTGTGGATAATATGTTATGTAGGTTGAAGTTGAATTGATTTTGGGTTGTCTTGAGCCAATACCACGTTGCTAAGTGAAGCGGGTGTGGAGGACATGGTATATAAGTGTGAGGTTTACACCTACATTTTTCAACACATTCTAAAGCTGTCTTTTTTATTTTATATACTTGAGAGACTACTCAATCCATTACTATTTGTAATCGTAAAACATATTGCAGAAGTACAGGATCAAAGACATATTTTATTCGCTTTAGTCTTAAAAGCCATTTGAAAATGTTTCATGTACTTTAGAATCAAAATTGTCTTTTGTTTTTAATGCTCAAATAATATGGTGTTGTTATACAAGACGAATCTACACTAGGTTTTTCACAGCACAAAAAACACTTTAGCATTGTGTAGGGGGGGAGAGATAGAGTAGCAAAGTTTTAACATATAGAGAATTTCATTATATGTCTATTGTTTGTTTTTGAGTTTATATAGACAACCAATAAATGTATTGGGAGGGACATGTTTGTTAATGACTTAACATGCACATCCTTTGGGTGTAAAAGATTTCTCCGAGAGTCATGTCTCTTGGACAATCTCTAATTGGGTTGACCCACCATGGACGCCCCGATTTAGGTCTTTGACTTAGGCCCGATATCTAACAATTACTAATTGATTATGGGTTAGATAGTCTAATACCCGATTTAGGTATTTGTTAAATTACGTATTTTGAGAATCGATATTTTATAGAAAATAATGGTAAAAATAAATTTTAAATGATATAATCAAATAAATGAAGGAAAAATATTTTTTAATATAATGGAATCGATTTTTTGGGCACTTGATATATATATATATATATATAACCAGGCCGTCAAATGGCTCTGATACCAAAATACAACAAGATGCGGAATTCATGTGAGTTTAGGAGAATCACAAGATGTTAATATAAATGTGACAAAATAATGTTTTGTCTTATAAAAACTTTTTAAATTAACAAAATATAAATACAAATTACAGAAATAAAATACTTACAATACTAATACTAAGTGGGCTAATAGTGAAAGAGAATATATGAGAAACTTTTATTTGCATCATTATGAGAGATTTCAGAATACAGGTCTTATGAAGGTGAGAATTATGTCTTGGGAGTGTAATATGTGTTTCTAAAAAAAACCTCCTCCTTCAACTGAAGTGAAGAAACCATTTTATAGACGTAGAAATTACTTAGGGAATCTCTCGCAATGATTCATTTCTTTGCTTTAACCAAAGGTAAAGATTCTTCACTTCAACTTTCGGTGGAAAAGTAAAGGTGAATTACTTTAACTCTGGGTGACTATTGACTAGAGGACACTAGGTGGGTCCTGATGTCTGAGTGCTGTCTGAAACACGGTGCAGAGTGCTATGTGGGTCCCTGCTCCGGACAAAAGAATCTACTTTCGGTGGAGAAAACAGATTTGATGGAAACAATCGGTGTTTTGCTAATGGAAAGGACCGAGGGAATATTTGATATCTTTACATTATACGTAATAGATAGCTTTTCTTTTTTTTAGAGGAAGAAAGTAGTGATTGAAGCTATCACGCATAAGAAAACGAATCATGGAGAAACTAGGTCAGGGGTGAGGTCATCAAAATCAGCAAATGAATCTTGGGCATCTGGATCCATATTGGCATAAGGGTTAACAGAACCTGTGGAGGATGCTGGTGAAGATGAACCACTACTGGCTGCTTACTGAAGAAGCTTCTTAGCAATGACAATGAGCTCAGAAGACTTCGGTTTAGGCTGCTTGGAGGAGCCTAGAACTTTAGTAGAGTTCTTAGAGAAGGACTTTTTCTGCTTGTGTTTGACTGTTGAAGGCTGTTCAGATGCCTGAGACTGCTCTGGAATGAAAATCCTGAGGGCTGGCATAGCCTTTGTTGGTGGTGGAGTTACTGCTGGAAGGATTGCGGCAACAGTTAATACTGTAACTGGTGCTGAGATCTTTACTGGAAACTCCTGTTTTACTTGGGCAATAATACGATCATGTTGGAATCTTGGCCACCATTTCACACTAGATTGCCTGCAGATAAAATTAGAACTAATTTTCCAAGACCATTTATAAATCCAGGGAAGCTTATATTTATTAAAAAATATTAACAGACTCGTGAAATGAGTTATATCATAATAACTAGGTTTAAAAACAGAGGCAAAATAAGTGACCTGATCTTGTAGGCCCAGAGGTAGAATTTCAGGTATGGGGCCATGAAGAAACCACCACTGTGCAAACTAAGCAGGAATCTGACTTTTGAAATTCTTATCGAATTGAATGAATCAGGAATGAGTTAATGACTCATCCTGATAGAGGAGAAGTTTATTTCATGACTCAATATAATCATAGTAATTAAATTTGTTTTCATATCCCTCGAGATCTTTGAGTAAAAAAGGGTAAGATCTCCATTCTTTGAGAGAGATGAACTTTAAAATATATAATGAATGATATATTATTTTACTTGAGTCATTCCTATCAAATATAGGTTTGATATGAATAGACTGAGTAAAGAATAATATATTCTGATAAAAAGTAAATGTTTTCTCCGGATCAGATAGGATAAAGTTTCATCCTGGTTCCAGATAAATATTTACTATATCTTTTGGGTTATTTAAATGAGCATGAATAGGTTCAATGACAAACACTGTAATGGGTTCACCCTTTTTAACATAGTCAACTTTTGGGCCTGTGTGGGCTATGAAAGTTGGCTTGGATTTAGAAACTGGATATGGACTGACTAGTTGACTTGGAGCAACTAATTGTGGGCTTGAAGAATTAGCTGGTTCCTTTTGGGCCATTTGAAGAAAAGTGGATGGGCTACCAAGGTAGATTGGACCACTGGTCTTACTGGGTTAGGTTTACCAGAGGTTGGTAACGATTAGCAATTTGGATTGGGCTTGACAAAAGTACTGGACTTGGCAAGGTTAATTGGGATTTGTTTTTTATAGTATCTCTCCCGGCTTTGGAAGAGGTACTAGCCTTATTGACTTTCCTGTCTACCACGAGGTTCCTGCAAAAATTCACGGGTTAGGAAATCAGGTATGCAGTTATTACTGCCTTTAATATATTCGATGTCAAAATCGAAAATACTTACAATAGACTGTCATCTGGTAAAAATCTGCTTACTAGCAATGTTTCGTACATCATTTTTCAAAACATATTTTGCAGATTTGCAATCAACGCGTACTAAAAATTTTTGATTGAGAATATCATCCTGAAATTTAGAGATACACAGGACAATAGATAAAATATCTTTTTTAATAGTACTATAATTCTTTTGTGCATTATTCCAGATACTAGAATGGAAACGAACAATTTGCTCTGGGGAGTCTAGAGTGAGTTTTTGAAGGAGGATACCACCGTAGCCAATGTCGGAGGGCATCAATTTGGATGATTTTAAAAGAATCAACCGAAGGAATACCAAGGCAATGCAAAGTTTTAATGAACTATTTGATTTGATGAACAATGGATGTATGAATAGAGGTCCAAGGAGGAGGATTTCCTTTGAGCCTATCATACAGAGGTTTAACGATTTTCCTAAGATCCTGATAAAAATCAGAAACATAATTTAGGGAACCTAAGAACCTTTGCAACTGGGCTTTATCCAGAATCTCATCAGGAAACTTATCTGCAAAATGGGTAGAATGGCTGATGGGAACAATGGTTGATTGTTGTATGTTGTAACCAAGGAACCTTACTGAGGTTTGGAACAACCTAATTTTACTAGCTGAGATAACTAGACCATTGTGCCTAACTATCTCAAGGAAAGCATGAAGATGCTTCCAATGTTCTTCTATTGACCTGGAGAAGATGAGGATATCATCTATATAGACAATAGAAAAATGACTAATACCATTAAAAATTTCATGCATTATATTTTGAAATTCACTAGGTGCATTTTTTAATTCAAAGGGCATTACATTCCATTCATAATGACCAAAAGGAGTTGTAAATGCAGTCTTATATCTATGATCAGGATATATAAGAATTTGCCAGTAACCACTTTTAAAATCAAATTTAGAAGAGATTACTGAATTACTAAGTCTTTTAATTAAATCCTGTTTATTTGGAATTGGGTACCTGATCCATTCCAAAATAGCATTTAATGGCTTATAATTGATTACTAGTCTTGGTACACCTCTTTCTAATTCCACATTTTTGATGACATAGAAAGCTAGACATGACCAAGGAGATTTGGATTTTCTAATGATACCATTTTTAAGTAATTGGGCAATCTCTTTCTTGCAGATTTTCATTATTTCATGGCTCATTTGAATTGGTCTAGATTTAGTAAGGATATTTGTCTCACTAAATCTTTTATGTAGGGAAGTTTTACCATATGTTTCTTCCTATGCCAAAAAGTTGTAGGAAGGCTAGAACATACTTCTTCTTCCAATTTTAACCTAAATTGCTCAATCTTTTTAATTAAGATTGGATTTGTCAATTGTTCTTGAACTCTTTTATAGTTAATTTCATCTTTGAGAAATTTTACCTGTTGAGTTTTTTGATTAATTGCATTAAGATGCTGAGTGATTTTTTAGTTGTCTTAATGTCTTAGTTTCTGTTTTACTGATAAATTTGAAAGTTACTGATTGACCAAATGGCTTAGTGGTTACACCCATAGTGTCTGTTGTAAATAGATACAATAAGTATACAAATGGTAATCTCAGGATGACTTCACTAGTCATATTTTGTACTAGGACAAAGAATGTTTTGAAACATACATTGTCTTGACAAATATGAACATTTGACAACTTATATTTAACTTTCATTTTACTACCATTTGCTGAACTAAATTTCTCAAGTGTTTTTTGATAATACTTAGTTGGTATGTCTTCTTGAATACAATTAACATCTGCACCTGTATTAATAAGGGCAACAGTTTCAAGTTTAAAATCATTAATGATGATTTGTACTTGAGAATACCATTTTTGGAAATTAATTTTGTTAACCAAATTAATTCTGTAACTATCATTAGTTTGTGAACACCCATCGTGAGATGGCAGCTTCGTTACACCCGAATTTTCCACTAAAGAGGTAGAGGTTACAGGTATCCGCTGTAATTGTGTTCTATCCTGAAATTCTGTCTCAGATTGTTCATTAACTAATGGCTGTTTTTCAGGATCAAAATCTTTTGTAGCTTCAAAGCTATCTGTGTGTAAAAAACTTAATGCTTCTACAAATTTTTTGTCTTGAGCCTTTAGTTCTTTAATTTCAGATTTAATTTTATTAACTTCAGCTTGGAGATCTTGTAAAGTGAGTTCTTTCTTTTTCTCTTTACTAAATCTTTCCATTGCTGTATTGAAGCTAATAAGTTGTTTGCTACTGGAAGTATTCTTATCATCTTTTTTTACTAAAAGATCTTTGAGTTTTTTAACATATTTGATTTTTAACTCAGGATCCTCAATTTTGCTAATCAACTCAATGAGAATGTTTTCTGCCTCATTCTCTTTGATTATTACATTAATTGTCTTGCAAAGACAACTATCCTTACAACCTATTTTAATGTTAGGTTCACTAGAATTATCTGATGCTGAGAGGTACTCAGATCCAGTTTCAGAACTACTATGAGAGTCTGAACTGTCTTTACTATAATTGTTTAGCCTAAAAATTTTAAGAATTTTTTCTTCTTCTTGTGGGGCTAAGTTCAATCTTTTAACTTGTTTTTTAACTGGACAATTAAAACTAATATGACCTGTTTTACCATAGTTAAAATATTTAACATCTTTATCTTTTTTAGACTTAGATGTATTTTCTTATAAGTTTTAGGCTTATAAGATTTTCTAGAGTTTTCATAAAAATTAGGTTTGCGAAAAGTCTTTTTACTCCTAGAGTAGTGACTTTTGCTGCGAGAATAAGGTTTATGAGTTTTATGTCTTCTGGTAACAGATGGTACTACTGAAGGGAGACCATATTGTTCACAGAAATTTCTTATTTCATATTTAGCTTTTTTCTTGTCATTGGCAAATTGCTTACTGAGCTTCATGTCAATACACATCTTAAGTCCTTCATTTTGGATGGTACTAACAAGATTGTCATATGTGAGAGAATCATATTCAATAATCCCTGTGTCTTTACTAAGTGCATCCATAATCTTATTGGCAAAGAGATTTGGGAGGCCATTCACAAATTTTTCTTTCCAGAAAGATTTATTGCAATCTGGTCGGAGCATGACTCTAGAGATTAATACATCTTTGTACCATCTAAAGTCACTGAGTGTTGGGCAACTAAGATTACTGAGTTGGTCATGGATCCTAGATTCAATGTTACTAGGTGTACCAACAAAATGTTTAATAATGGTATAAATAAGAGTATTGATACCATCAGATTTACCTTGTCCAATATTTGGGTCAAAAAAATGTATACCATCATCATCTTTGACAACAACATACTTTATCTCTGTTTTCTGGAGTGAGATTATTGTCCCACCAACTACATAACATACCAGTGAATCCTGATGTGATAAGGTCAACTATTTCAGGTTCAGTCTGGTCAAGATTGGTAACATAGATATTGATAACCATGGACATATGGTTGATTTTATTTAATATTTCCTGTTCACTTAAATCATCTATGTTCCATTCATAGAGTTTGTTAGCTTGAACAAAAAACTAATTACTAATATTCTTTTCTTTAAATTGAAGATCAGGTGGTGTTGGTCTCGTATACCAATTTTTACTAATATTGGTTGGATTAACATTTGAAAAAGTCAATTTGTTAATCTGAGTGTTACCAAATTGTTCTTCTAAGTTACTTATTTCAGAATCAGATGAACTTACTGAGTTTACTTCTTCTGAATTGCTAGAAGTTTGATTAATGACAGTGACTTGAGAAGTGCCTTCTTTCTTTTGAGAAGCTGGTTCTTTCTGCTTCATTTTAGAAATAAGTTTTTCAATCTTCTCAATATTTTGACTGTCTTTCACTCCTACTTTACTACGATCTTCAGGTAGATGAATTAGAGGTTTTTCTAATTTATTACCTGGTTTGATCTCATCAATTTTATTTTCAATTTTATATAACTGTTTACCTATAGTGATTAGGCTTTGGTTAGTAAAATTGTTTTGTTCAACAATTTTCTTTTCAGACTCACCTGTGGAGAGTTTGAAAGGGGAGGCTACAACAGGTTTACCATGGTTAATGACAATAGTTTCTGCTGGAGGGTCACTAGACGATACAATGATTTTTTTTGTTTTCCACTTGTATTGTGTGACAACATTAACTTCTTTGTGAAAGTCATCAAGATAATCAAAAAATAAGATTTCAGCTTCTAGCTTATACATTAGCTTAATCCACTATTTTCTTATCTCAATTTGTTGGTTATTATTGAATCTTTTAAAGTACTTTTGTCTTTTAAATTTATTTTTTAATGATTGAAAGTCTATTTTTAGTTTATTCATATCAAGCATGAATAAGGTACTAGATTCCTTTCTAATCATGAGTAACTGATGGTTATTACTCTAAAGGTCACTAGCAGTAGGAGAAGGGGTGAAATCATCGTCTTCATCATCTTCTTCCTTTTTCTGTTGTAGAATACTTTGGTATGGAGTATAACATGGCTTACTAACTTGTGAAGAGGAATTATCTATTCCTTTTAATTTGAATAGTCTTTGAATTTCTTTATCTATTTCTTGGTCTCTTTTAGAGAGTCTAGAACTAGATTCACATTTTCTTCCTTCACAAATTTGAACAGGTTTATTTATGATTTTGCTTGATCTATTAGATCTTGCAGAATCAAAGGAGATTCTTACTGAGCCATCCTCTAACTGATAGATGCTTTCTAAGTCAGTGGTTGTGTTTTCACTGTCCTTATCATGATTTTCATTAAATGCTTTAAAGAGCCAACTAATTTTATAGATGTCTCGATGAAATACCTTTGAGATATTTCATCCAGTCCAATCTACTCTTATTTCTCCAAACTCATGTTCTTCTTCATTTACTATATTAGGTATAGTACCTAATGAAGATCTAGATGAGCTAGCCATAGAGTTAGATCTAAATAATCTACTCATGGTTAAATCTAATTTTTTAATTTTTTGTTTAAATTTGTTTCCATTGTACATACCCCCTAACATACCAATTCCCTCAGAACCTGTCTGTTTTCCCCTTAAACTGCCTAGACCAGGACTTACAAATGGGAATGATCGACTATTCTCTCTTGGGAGACAAAGACTGGGTGACAAGGGTAGAAAAACTAAACAATCAATTTAATGAATTGAAATTGAAGAGATTTAACACAAGTAAGACAACTTAAATAAAACTGCATGAGTAACTATCCATTCCAAAATAGCATTTAATGGCTTATAATTAATTACCATTTTATAGACGTAGAAATTACTTAGGGAATCTCTCGCAATGATTTATTTCTTTGCTTTAACCAAATGTAAAGATTATTCACTCCAACTTTCGGTGGAAAAGTAAAGGTGAATTACTTTAACTCTGGGTGACTTTTGATTAGAAGACACTAGGTGGGTCCTGATGTCTGAGTGCTGTCTGAAACACGGTGCAGAGTGCTATGTGGATCCCTGCTCCGGACAAAAGAAATCTACTTTCGGTGGAGAAAACAGATTTGATGGAAACAGTCGGTGCTTTGCTAGTGGAAAGGACCGAGGGAATATTTGATATCTTCACATTATACGTAATAGAAAGTTTTTCTTTCTTTTAGAGGAAGAAAATAGTGATTGAAGCTATCACGCATAAGGAAAAGAATCATGGAAAAGCCAAGTAAAGGGTGAGGTCATCAAAATCAGCAAATGGATCTTGGGCATCTAGATCCATATTGGCATAAGGGTTAACAGAGCCTGTGGAGGATGCTGGTGAAGATGAACCACTACTGGCTGCTTACTGAAGAAGCTTCTTAGCAATGACAATGAGCTCAGAAGACTTCGATTTAGGCTGCTTGGAGGAGCCTGAAACTTTAGTAGAGTCCTTAGAAGAGGAATTTTTCTGCTTGTGTTTGACTTTTGAAGGCTGTTCAGATGCCTGAGGCTGCTTTGGAGTGAAAATCCTGAGGGCTGGCATAGCCTTTGTTGGTAGTGGAGTTATTGCTGGAAGGATTACGGCAACAGTTGATATTGTAAATGGTGCTGGGATCTTTACTAGAAACTCCTGTTTTACTTGGGCAATAATGCGATCATGTTGGAATCTTGGCCACCATTTCACACTAGATTGCCTGTAGATAAAATTAGAACTAATTTCTCAAGACCATTTATAAATCCAGGGAAGCTTATATTTACTAAAAAATATTAATAGACTCGTGAAATGAGTTCTGTCATAATAACTAGGTTTAAAAACAGAGGCAAAATAAGTGATCTGATCTTGTAGGTCCAGAGGTAGAATTTCAAGTATGGGGCCATGAAGAAACCACCACTGTGCAAACCAAGCAGGAATCTGACTTTTGAAATTCTTATCGAATTGAATGAATCAGGAATGAGTTAATGACTCATCCTGATAGAGGAGAAGTTTATTTCATGACTCAATATAATCATAGTAATTAAACTTCTTTTCATATTCCTCGAGATCTTTGAGTAAAAAAAGGTAAGATCTCTATTCTTTGAGAGAAATGAACTTTAAAATATATAATGAATGATATATTACTTTACTTGAGTCATTCCTATCAAATATAGGTATGATATGAATAGACTGAGTAAAGAATAATATATTCTGATAAAAAATAAATGTTTTCTCCGGATCAGATAGGATAAAGTTTCATCCTGGTTCTAGATAAATATTTACTATATCTTTTGGATTACTTAAATGAGCATGAATAGGTTCAATGACAAACACTGTAATGGGTTCACCCTTTTTAACATAGTCAACTTTTGAGCCTGTGTGGGCTATGAAAATTGGCTTGGATTTAAAAACTGGATATGGACTGACTAGTTGACTTAGAGTAACTAATTGTGGGCTTGAAAAACTAGCTGGTTCTTTTTGGGCTATTTGAAAAAAAGTGGATGGGGCTACCAAGGTAGACTGGACCACTGGTCTTACTGGGTTAGATTTGCCAAGAGGTTGGTAACGATTAGCAATTTGGATTGAACTTGACAAGACTACTGGACTTGGCATATATATATATATATATATATATATATATATATATATATATATATATATATATATATATATATATTTCATCATACTTTTAGATACAAATTATATCTATTTATAATATATTAGGTCTATAAATTACTTATTGGTAGTGCATTAGATCTCAACATCTAGTGGAAAAAGATAAAATCCAAAACTAATACCAACCTATACACAAAAAAAACCATAAAAAATAAAGACCTATCCCCATCGGACCCTCTTGCACCATATTTCTAGAAACCCTCAGCAATACGCCAAACAACCATGGCTTAGGAATCGTGTTGATTAAAACTCTTAAATCTGAGTTTCTCAACTCAAGTGAGAGATCCTCACAATTCATCGTAATACCATTTGAGATATATTCACATTGGGCTTCTGTGTGTGCAAGAATTTGATGCTGATTGACTTACTATGTCAGAAGTAGCTTTCAAGATTTCTCACGAAATTGCACTTCCTTCTCCAAACCAACCTACATTTATTTTCAGAAGAGCAAATAATGATCCAGGCACATCAACGGCTTGTGTGGGAGCTAATTCTGTAAATGATACAGTATTTGAGGGAGGCTACCTTATAAACTGTGTCAAAACCACCTTCTCCAAGTCTGTTAGCAAGAGAAAAGTTGCCATAGTGCTGAGATCAAAGAAATGCAAATCTGAATTTGTCCCACTTTCGGTCATCTCTTTTTCCCCATAAGTCCCTGCATAGAAAGATGAAGCAGCGTGACTTGGTGATTTGTGTCTTCCTATCTTGCACAAATCTGCAAGAGAGACTGGTTTGTCACCCACATGGCATGCCTTGCTATGAGGATCAGATTTTGTTTCTGAGTTCATAGTTTTACATAGCTAAATGAGGCATGATACTCAGATGACCTTATCTACCCTGTGGAACTTCATCAACTAGTGAAAGATTTCAATTCATTTTAAGAAAAGACATGGACTAGTAAATCATGCTGATGTTGAAAAGAAGTCCAGAAAACAATTTTTTTACCTTTCCTCTTCTTCATGGCCAACCAATACGCCAAGGACAGTATGAAGAGCATTGCAGTGATGGATAATACCACAATTGTCACCAACGTTTTGCGATGAAAGTTCTTTGACTTTTTTGCATATTGAGCTGAAAAAAAATAGAGAAAAAAGATAAAGTCTGATTGATTTGATAAAGCTCAAAACTATTTGTCTTCATAGTTGCTCCTGGGGCAAACTAGCCCAACTTTGGTGCTTAATATTACTTGCTTTTGTTTGGGTAATCTTTTGAAACTTTCAATGTCCATGTAATTTGAGAATAATTGAAGTGAAAGATATCCAGAGGGCTCACAAACATAAAAAAGAAAACTCCTCCATTACAAGGTACTAGGTGATGGTTAGGTCCAGACATAACAAATTAACCTAGGAGAGAATTAGAGTGTACAAAAGTAATCATTAGCAATCATAAAATTTCTGGAGCGCTCCTTTCAGTAAAAAATGTGTAAGACTCTTTCATAACTATTGGGCTTTCACAGTGAGGTCCAATCATTAAGAACTCAGGCAACTACAGCTCAAAAAAGAAAACAGATATCATCAGAAAATCAGCATAAAAACAGATGAAATACCTAGCTCAACTGCATCCACACGAATGTAAAAATCCTGGCCACCATCTACAAATTGCCTCGTATCTACCAAGTCCCCATACCAGGTGATGCGACCAATTCCTGTTCCAGTAACATCAGCACTTGTGTACCCTTAGCAAGAGCAGTTCCTCAAGCACAATTCCTCGCA
The DNA here is from genome assembly GCA_963454935.2 of Ilex paraguariensis. Classification (NCBI taxonomy): domain Eukaryota; kingdom Viridiplantae; phylum Streptophyta; class Magnoliopsida; order Aquifoliales; family Aquifoliaceae; genus Ilex; species Ilex paraguariensis. The sequence continues at coordinate 14,473 of CAUOFW020008697.1, forward strand.
TGCTTCCATCCCCATACTTTTGTCCACTAGTGCCATTGAAGTGTCAGGGACCTTTACATTTGCAACCTTCAAGAATCCCTCCCCATTTCCACACACATCTCCACCTCGTTTTCTCACACATCCTTTGGACCCATCTCTGAAGTACCAATCACTTGCCGATTTGGGCTCAAAGCCTGGAAGGCACTTGCACTCGAAGGGACTCGAATTATATAGGTCACAATCACTGTACACACCACACTGCCTATAATTGTCGCACTTGTCCAAGGGTGCAAACCAAAATCTAAGCCATCTATGGTTCTCTTCAAGCCACACAAACCTTTCAACCAACCCAGACTCATTGATCATCATCCTTGAGAAAATTGAGGTGTTGGTTATACCATTCATCAGGTAGACCTCCTCATCATTGTCAACAAAACTACCATTCAAGATGTACGCATTGGTCATTTCTGGGACACCACTCCACCCATGCCCAATCCATGGTCCCGTTCGCCATACTCGAACTGAGCCCTTGTAGAAGAAGAACTGTGATGACCCATTTAGGTCCAATTTCAGGCAATACTCTGGATCCTCGCGTGACTTCCAGGATGTCAAGAACCGGTTCAAACCTTTCCTGCGCTCGACCCCAATTTTCATGTAAGGCAGCATAGTATTTGTAGGATAATCAAAGTTTTGCTTTGCAGCAACACTTTGGCTGTTACCTTGAAGCAACACCAAGTTACCAATATCCAAGAGCTGTGCTGAAGTGGCATTTCCGTCGGTCATGGCTGAAACATTTGTCGACCAGACTAAAATGTCTCTGTTTTGGTCGAGTAAAACCAGATTTCCAGTACTGTCAGTGGAGAGAACACCAGTAAAACCAGTGACTGGATTGTCTCTGTCTGCGACTCAAACTACTGTTTGTTCTGAAACTTTGTTATACCAAATACCCACATTCCGGTAGCTAGAATTGCCGGGGCTAAAGAACCCAAGTGCGAAGGATCGTCTATCAGAGACTAGGATGTCACCATCTTTGATAGATCGGTCTGGAGTAATGGCGTCAATGGAAGCACAACATCTGTGAAGAAGAAATAAAACCAGAAAAGTCAGGATCTTTTCTACACAATACATGGTCTATTGGATAGTTTTCTTTCCTAATACCATTCAAATTTAACTAACAGCGGCTGAACAACACCTTAAAGAGACCGGCATAGTGGTGAAGACGAAAAAATTCCTTTCAGTGCGGTATGGATATTATTTCTTTTTTGTTTTCTTCTTTTTTTTCCGCTTTGATTGATGATAAGAGATGAAAGAAATTAGGATAGATTGTAACTTCAAATCATGCAAAGTCAAAGAAAATGAATATATGTTATTAATAGAAGAGAGAAACAAAAAAATTACAAAACTCTCTCCAATAAGTCTCTTTCCATTCTACTTCATTTCTTACTTCTCCGTAACTCTCGGAAGATAGGCGTTAGACAAACAGATTTTTCATGAACAAACTTTAAGGCTTAAAATTTGAAAAACATCATTTCAGTTTGTACCTTCAGCTTTAGATTGTTTTTGGAATCCAAACAAAATTTAAAAGTTCAGTACTGATCAGTTAACTACTGTTTTTCATTAGTTTGAATAGAGTCAACAACGAAAAGAACCCAAATTCATAAAATATTTTGCAGGTCATATTGGTTTTCAAACAATTATTGAGGTCATTTTTACCGTCCCCAGTTGCATGTGGATTAGCATTTAAGCGTAACTCATAGAGGTTGAAACGT
>CAUOFW020008698.1:0-16218 GCA_963454935.2 Ilex paraguariensis
TTTAATGTGGGACAAATTTGCTTTTGTCTTTGAAATGTTCCTCATATCATCTCTTTTAACTTTGAACAACTACTTTACTTCTTCTTTTTTAATTGATTTCCTTACGTCTTTTTTTCTTGCTAATTTTTTAAAATAATTATTAATTTATTATTATATTAATTATATTTAAATGGGGTAAACGATTTAACAGATCTTATCTGAATACGATCCGTTTATTAAATGTGTTTGACGTGTCAACCCGTTTATTACTCAAACCCGTTAAGATCTCACCTAAACCAGTTTAATTTATGTCGATTAATCATGTCGTGTCAAATTTTGACAACCCTATCTCTGTGTCATGTATTTGATTCGGGGGAAAGAAAGGAATAAGAGGGTGGGATTGGTCCATTTAGTCTGATAGGCCCGTAATTCCTTATTTGGAAGGCAAGCCCAATAATAAGACCCATGATGTAGTGGTTTTAAGGCCCAACCCATAAATGACGGTCCCAAATTTTATTGGCTTGTGTTGACCAAAAACTTAAGGGCAAGTCTACCCCCGGAAAAATTATGGTAAAATTATATTTTGAAAGGATAAGTTACAATAGTTAAAGGGAAGATCACGGGGTCCATGATTAATCACAAACATCAATGATCAATCATGGATTTTCTTTCAACAATTGTAACTTTTCGCTTGTGAGGTATAATTTAGACTTTTAAATGTTGTCACATAACTTTTGTATCGATTTAATTTTTTTATGATCGATTATGTCATTTATAAGTTGTAATATATATAACATAAAAAAATTATAAAAAAATTATAATTTTTGGTAAGATTCCAGTGATGATTACTGTTGCCTTTTCCCAAAACTTAAACTTGTAAACATTAAACCATACAATAAAGTGCATGAAAATTTTGACTTTAAAACCGACAAAAGATTTTTCAACAGATTTGGAAACAAAAAATGAACTCGGAAATCTCACAAATATCATTTAATAAGAAAAAGAAAATAACGTTTTTATTTTTGTGTTTTCAAAAAAAAATAAAAAACAGAATCAATTTTTATTTTTTTTGTGATAAAAATTGAAAACAGAAAATATGTTTAAAAGTCATTTATGTTTATCAAATTATGAAAATAAAAACAAAAAACATGTTTGGTAATCAACCTTTTCAAACTATGTCTTAATTATTAGCTTTATAATATTTCCTACTACAAAATACATTCCCAACACATCCACGAACTCATCAAATAACACCTAAAACAAAATAATTGGATCACCTAAATTATTCAACATAGCAATATATTCCATTGTTCAACATATTACCAAATACACACATTAATAAATCTAACAATTAACTAAAATCCCAAAAATTAGTACAAATACCACGAAAAGTAAAGAACATATGAAGATCAAATTGAAAACCACAAGTAAGAATGAAAATAGTGATTTATTTATTCTCTCTTGATCCTGATTGGGCTTGGAGAGTCACATAATGTTCATATGTAACTATATTATACTCATCAACCCATATGAAACAATCTTCATGTTCATGCCATCGTGGATAACGATAAAAAACTTGACCATTATTTTTTTTGGTTTTCACGACCAAAATATTTATGTTCTTAGAACCCCAAAGCATGAAAGACCAATACATGTCATTGTAGTATACCTAATTCTATTAACATTAACAAGTAAAAATTAGACATATGTACATTAATTTCAATATAACAATCCAAATAACAACACTGAAATACCATCATAATAAATAATAACATAATCACATACACATTTTTAAGTGCACACGCCAATAAGGACATGTATCAATGGTAAGTTGTTACCCACAATTGATTAGCAATTGGATCTCACGAGCTATTTCACACAACTAACTCATACTTACATCTATTTCAATTAGGGCTTATGAACTTTATCCTGCATTTGCTTTGTTATTATCAACAACTTCTCATCGTTCAAAGTCAACAAATAGCTAATATTGGGTAGAATGCATTCTAATAAAGTTATGGATTATACAACATCCTGTGAGAATGTATTTTTGGGTTCTTATGAGATAGGGAGACATTAGTTTGAAAATAAAAAAACGCGTCTTTAGAACTTCAAAGCAACGCTCTATCACATTCTGAATTGAAGAGTAACGATAATTGAAGAGCTCTTCTTTATTGGTTGGTTGTCGACCCTACCTCTAAACTCACGTAGGTGATATCTTTCACCACGATATGGGGACAAAAATCCTGACATGTTTGTATACCCTGAATTCACATATAAGATACATTGTACGATTTGCATATGCATAAGTATTCTAAATTTATTGAATAGGCTTATCCCTAATAGTATTGGAAATTTGTTCGTTGGATTAGCAACACATTTAGCAAATAGTCTTGAATTATGAGCAGTTTTCTCCCACCCACCCATCATAAATATAAATCACATGTCATAGAAATATTCACACATTACATTTCGTGTTGGTACAACACACTTTCTACTATATAGTATCTATTTATCTGCCGGAACACGGGCATCAACATAGATTTCATTAATAGCGTCAACCCAATTCTTCATTGACAACAACAACATATCAATGACATTAAAATTGCCTAATGTTACAACATATATATAAAAATTATTATCAATTACATTGCTTTATGTTTTCCTCCTCAACTAAAACCAAAGCACTAATCAAATCATTTGATACAATTTGGTAATGCTTTTTCAAAACAAAAATATAAATTTGACAAAATTTTAGGGTGCATTTAGTAACTTTTTTGTTTTGTGTTTCAAAAAATATACAAAATAAAAAAAAATTTGTTTTTTTTTTTGATAAAAACAGAAAATAAAAAACATATTTGGGAGTTATTTATGTTTACCAAATTACGAAAACAAAAGAAAAAAAATATGTTTGATTGATCTTCAACATAATTGAATCACTTAGTTATTAAACATTGCAAATGTGCCCATTATTCAACATAGAAACTAATTTTCCACAACACCTCCAACCATTCAAACTTATAACCATTCAAAATTATAACCATCCAAACAACACAGTCCCAATTTTTTAGGTAGTAGGCAGCAGGCAGCACAGCAACAAGCAAAAACCAGCACCCAGCAGAAAAAAATACAACTACCAACACTGATTACAAAAAAACAAACAACTACCAGCACTTATCTTTAAAAAAAAAACAGAAAACTTTCCAAACACGTTTTTGTTTTCTTTATTACAAAAAGTGAAAACGAAAATAAAAAATACGAAACAAAAACATGAACCAAACGCACCCTTTCTTTTTGCTTAAATGCAAAGACATGTTTGATAAATATCTATGAAAAAATACTTTGAAATCCCCCCTATACACAATCTACACATACTAATCCACTAAACACACACTCATAGACACACACACATTAATACATCAAAACACATACAGACATGCACATTCTCTCTAATATACCAAAACACACCCCCATACACTCACACACTAGCATACCAAAACATACACACACCTATATCCAAACACACTAACACACAAAAGTAATAATGTAGGGAGTTAACTGGGGTGTTATGAAAATTGTTTTAATAGGGTGAATAACTGTTTTTTAAGAGTGAGAGTTACTACTAGACTTGACCGTTGGTTTTCCAACTCTGTAAAAAGGACATCCAACAAGTCCTAGCGGAGAGCTAAAAAAGCTTCTTTTCTTTCACAGATTTTATCAACTTTAACTTTCATTCTTTATTTTTTTTAATTCCATATATTTTTATATTGGTATTTTTCGGGCAATTGGATTTGAGTCATGTTTACCCCCGTATTTCAGTATACATAAACCCTGAGAGCATATGACCCTGAGTCCGCATTAGATCTTAGAATCACTGATGTCCATTTGTACATTCACATGATGAGACACAACTATTTTAGGACAGTAATTACACACTTTTGAGCTCTTTCTATTTTATATTCTTAATCTTGTTGTGTTATAATTATTGATATTTTATTATATATTTGTTTGTGTTCTTATTTAATGTCTTGAAGTTAACTTGTTAATTGATATTTATAAAAATCTTGCTTATTTCCCCAACACGGTAATACTCCATAATACACAAGAACACACACAATTATAAAAAGGATTAGTGCATTAGTTTAGTGTATGTATTTTGGAGTAATAGTGTGTGTGGGTGTAAGGGTAATTTTTTTTTTGTGTGTATTAGAATATATTGTATGTGTATGAGATTTTATTTTTGGTGTATTATGTGTGCGTGTGTTTTGATGTATTAGTACGTATATATATTTTGTGTATTAGTGTATGTGTTTGGTAGATTAGTGTGTTTGTATGTCTTCATGTATTAGTGTGTGTGTGTGTGTGCGTGGTGTATTGGGGGGGAGTATTTTTTGGTGTATAAATGTGCGTGTTTTGTTATGTGTGTGTGTGTTTGGTATATCGGTGTGAATGTTTTGATATATTAGTGTCTGTATGTGTGTATATATTTTGATATATTAATGTGTATATTATTTGTGTAAAAATTGTTATTTGATTCAAAAGAAGTAATATTTTTTGCTTTTCGAAAAAACACTATTTTTCTTATTTTGCGTTTTAAAATTTTTTTTTGGGTACAAAATCATTTTTTTTTTTTGGCTTTTTGTTGCAATAAAACAACAAAATCACTTTCAAAAAGCATTAACAAATGGTGCCTCAGTTTCATCTCTCTCTCTCTCTCTCTCCCCCCCCCCCCCCCCCCCAACCCAGCAGGTCACAAAACCCACATCACAAGACACATGTATATTAATCACCTATTCTATATCATATTTTTTTTATAAAATATTTTATCAATCTATCTATCTTGTTTTGATTTCTTCAATAGGTGGTACTCAGGAAATTAAAAACATCATATCTCAATTTTATAGACGTCGATGATGACTATAATTCTAGAACTTTTTTAATTTTCAATTTTAGTTTTTTATTTCCTTTCTATTTTGATAATATTTGTAATTATTTTTGCAATTGCATATTTTAAATAGACCTCCACTAATTAGAAGATAATGAAATTGTATAACAATATGATAACAATGAATTTTTTTTTAATCTTAGCAAAATTTGAATAAAAAAAACATAATTAGTAATTTTATATAAAAAAAGTAAGAAAAATAATTTTAAACAAATAAAAATAAAAAAGGATCCCATCAAAATTTACCACTTTAGGTCTCGAGTTGTCTCAAATCGCCCATGTCTAAATATCTATGTAATAAGGCATAGGTTTTCAACACAAAACACAATTGAGCTCACATCGTTTTGATTTGACAACTTATCTTACACTTTAATGTTAAATTTTTAACCACATTAAAACTATCTATTCAAAATTTAACTTTATGGAACGTTACATATGTAACCAAAATACCCTTATATTATTTTTTTGGTCAAGCAATTGAAATTATATTAAGTAGATACAAATCTTTCGATCTCATTCTTTAACCTCTTCCAACTCTCGTTTTTTAAGTTTAAGATATCATTTATGCTCTGTTTGGTACAATGAAAAAAATAGAAAGATGAAAAGTTAAATAGATACATAAAACATCATGTTTAGTAAAGAAGAAAAATAAGAAGGATGAAAAAATTGTTGAATTAACTTTCTTTTCAACTCATCAAAATTTATCTCTCTAAAATTGAGAGGAAAGTGGATGAAAAGTTAATTATATGTGTTGAAATGTATGTTATTTGTCTATATATAATTTGATAATTACATATATCATATTTATCAATTATATATTATGTATTTATATTTTTCATCATTCTATTTTTTCATTAATACCAAACACAAAAAAATTAATCATTTTTACTTTCCATTCATCCTACTAAGCACAAAAAAAGAAAATTATATTATTCATACTTTCTTTTTTTGAAGGATAGAAAATATATCATTCATATTTTTCATCCCTCCTATTTTTCATCATTTATAGCAAACGGAGCATTAGATCCTTTGGTGGTGCAACCAGCCAGTATGGAGGGAGGGATCCCCTTTTAGCTTGGCTTGCAATACATGGGCTGCAAAATTTGCGGATCTCTGTATTGCCTTGAATTGTATTGCTGGGATTCTTTGAGCATACTCCAGAATATCCTGCTGAATAACCGTAACTTCCCTTTGGGTGTCTGCTACACCTCTATTAAGGAAGTTCATAAGAAGCTTAGAATCAGGTTCAATAATTACGGCTGGATATTGCTCTTGTAAAGCTAATATGCATGCCCTATGGACTGCCAAGGCCTTTGTAACTATGGGGGAGTTTGCTTCCATCACAACTGATACCCCGTTGATCAAATCATCATTATGGTTCTTGACAACCACACGATAAGCTTCTCTTTTCATTTCATCTACAAATGCCTCATCACAGTTGAGTTTAAACCAACCTTTAGGCGGTGGGGTCCATATCACTTAAGTCCTTCGTCTATTTTGTTGTACCCTTTGAGTCGCTGTGAATTGTTGGATCTCTATTGCTGTTATCAAAGCTTGATTGATCACTCTTTTATAGCAAGGTTGTCTATGGTTGAAAACCAATTCATTCAATTCCTTCTAGACAAACCAACACAAGTAAGCCAAAAAAAGATTGGCTTTCAAACTTAATAGTCACATTGTCCTTCATCTGCTTCAAAGTCTGGAGAAACCATATCTCCATTCGTCTAATTTCATACTTGTCAATTTCAACCTCCAAAGAGCACTTCCAAATCTGGGTTACCCAAGGGCATAGCAAAAACAAATGTTCAAGCATTTCGTCCTCCTCCCCACAAATGGGACACTTCGAATTTTGAACAAGTTTCCGCCTCCACAAAGATCATTTTGAAGCAAAAGCTCTATGAACAATTTTTTACAAAAAGTGCAAAATTTTTTTGCAGTACTTTAAGCTTCCATATACTCTTTCATAACACCTTTGGAACTTGAAATGAAGAAGAGGCTATTGTTGTTGGCGTGATGCTCATGGTCTAACACTACAGATGGTATCCACTTTTAATATAGTACTCCCCATTTGGTGTAAATTCCCAGCACATTAAGTCCTGCTATGGAGTTTTACTAATTGGAATAGTTAGAATCACTTTCGCGACATCTCATGAAAAAAGACCTTGCATCAGCTCCTTATTCCACCTCCCATGCGGCATTTGAATTAGTTGTTGAACATAGTTGATTCCACTCTGGGTGACATTGGGTATTTGCTTGTACCTCGGGACCCAGTGATCCTCCCAACACCTTATCTGATCCCCTTCTCCAACTTGCCATATTATCCCTTTAGCTAAAACCTCTCTGCCTTCCAGAATACTCCTCCAAATCCCTGAGCAATCCCTTTTAGCCTTTGCCTCCCAAAACGATTTCCCAGTGTAGTACTTAGCCTTTAACACTTTGACCCACAGTGATTCAGGATTTCTTGCTATCCTCCAAGCTTGTTTTTCGAGTATTGCTTTGTTAAACCTCTCCAAATCTCTAAACCCCAGACCTCCTTCCTCCTTGCTTTTTGTGATTTGATCCCAACTTGTCCAGTGAATACCCCTTTCTCCTGAACTTTTGCTACATCAGAATTTCCTTATGCTTACAGTAAACTCTTGGCAAAAAGACTTTGGGAATTTGAAGATAGACATAACATAGGCTGGTATGGCTTGAACTACTGCTTTGAAATGTACTTCCTTGCCAACTTGATTTAACAGTTTCTCTTTCTATCCTTCTATCTTTGAAAGAATTCTCTCCTTTAGCCAATTTAAAACTTGTTTCTTAGACCTTCCCCACTCCATAGGTTGACCTAATTACTTCCTAGCTTTTTGCATTACTGGGATTATGAGGTATTGTGTTAACTCTTGTTGACGATAAAAAGGAGTATTGTTGCTAAACACCACTCTTGACTTGTTCAGATTGATGGCTTGGCCTGTTGCATAACAATATTTACTCAATATGTCCACGAGGACTTGACAATCTTGCTTGGTAGCTGCAGAAAAGAAAATAGAATCGTTATCGAATAAAAGGTGAGAGATATTAGGTGCAAACCTATTCAGCTGAAGCCCTTTCAAAGGGCCCTCGTCCATTGCTTTGTTAATCAAACTTGTAAGACATTCAGTAATTAGGATAAAAAGGTAAGGGGATAGGGGATCCCCTTGCCTTAATCCTCTAGTCGACCAGATCTCAACCCATTGCATTACCAAAGTTACCCATTTACTGTCAAACCCTATTCACAACAAAAGAGCCCTCAAGAAATCCCATTTAACTCTATCATAAGCCTTAGTCATATCCAACTTAATTTCCATCTAAAATTTCCTGGTCCTTTTCCTCTTCTTGATTGAGCGCATGAGTTCTTGGACTACCACTGTCTCAAAATTTGGTCAGTATAACATTACTGTATCTTGAGTTTTCCTTTACCCCACAAAAGCCCCTTGATTTTGAGAAACCAAACTATCCATAAAGGTTTTCAGCTTTAAAGGCATCAACTTAGCTATGATTTTATAAATAAAATTCTATACTCATCCACCTGCTTCGAATTTGGTACCTTTGGTATAAGAGTTATGTCGGCCTTAAAGGAGGAACCCAAATTGAAAAAAGCCCCAAATAACATAAAAGACTTGGTTTTATACAGGAGTAATACTACACTAACCAAATTTTGAGATCAAATTTGGAGCTAAAATAACATGACAGTTGATTATTTGAAGTTTGACACCAATCAAAGAAGTCCAAGTCAAATGCCATGTCATTTTTACTCTAAATTTGATCCCAAAATTTAGTCAGTCTAGCATTACTGTTTATACAGTATCCCAATATTTATGGCAGAAAATTCCTGATAATCCATTTGGACCTGGGGCCTTTAAGGCTCCTAAATTGAAAGCTGTTGCTTTAACTTCTTCTCTGGTTGGTGACTTCATAATTGAAATATTCACTTGCTGAGAAGCAAATTGTGGAATGCTCTGCAAGATTGATTCATAGTCCTTCACCCCTTCAGTTGAGAAAATACTTTGATTATGTTGCTGGATCAAATCCAAAATCCTCTCTCTCAGCCATCCATTAGTCATTTGAATCTCTTAACATAACAATTTTGTTCCTCTAACATCTTTGAACAGTTGTCGCATGAAAAAAACCTTGTATTTTTATCTCCCCACTTGAGCCATTTCATTCTCGACCTTTGACCCAAGTACTTCTCCTCCCATTGCCATAGTTTTTCAATCTCTGCCTTAGTTCTCCCTACTTCTGCTTGAGAACCTTGCATGACTTTGCCATTCTTTAAATCAGTTAACTTCCCTTTTACTGTTGCAATCTGTTTTCTGCTGTTAACAAAAAATTTTGAGCGCCATCCTACTAGGTCTCTTCCACAATTCTTTAACTTTTTTTGCAGTTGATACATTCTAGACCAACTCTTTTTAATAACCTCACCACATTGACCTTCATCAACCCAAAAAGCTTCAAACTTGAAAAACCTCTTTGGTCTTTGTCGATTTGGTATTGTATCTAGCATTAGAGGTGAATGATCTGAACCAATAGCTCGAAAAAGCTATAACTTCAGCACTTGGGTATTCCAACCTCCAACTAGGTGAGGTTACAACTTGATCCAACCTTTCCTTGACATTAGCTGACCCTTGTCTGTGATTATCCCAAGTAAATCTATACCTTTTGCTCTCCAAATCAATTAATCGACTATCATCCAAGAAATTCCTAAAACTTCTCATTTTCCTCGGTGCTCTTTCCTTTACTCCCTCTTTCTCCACCATAGATACAATGTCATTGAAATCCCCTATGCAAATCCAGGGATTCACTAAAATTTTCCCAAAAGTACTTAACCTTTCCCATTGTTTGCATCTTATCTCATAATCAAGATGCCCAAAAACAAAAGTTAAATGCTATAGGCCTTGTGCTCCTTGCCCCAAAAATGTCATATTCACATGATTCAAGCTATAGTCATCCACCACCAGCTTGAAATCCTTTTTCCACATAACACACAAACCTTCAAATATCCCATCGGTTCAACTGTCATCTTGTAATCAAAATTCAACTCCCTCACTTAGGCATACAACCTGGGGTTGGTGAAGGACACGAAGGTCCTTCAATGCAAGAACTGTCAAGGATGACCCAATCCTTGACACAGTTCCAGGCAACTAGCTTCATGATGAAGTTGAGAGCATGGTAAGGCCCACCTCTTCAGTCATAATTAAAATTTTCTCATTTCACTCAACAGATACCTCATGTAACTTTTCAGATATTTGCTTATGCTTTATTGATTTTTTCCCTTGCAACCTATAGTAGAAGTATGTCTATCCACTGAATTATCACCCCCTTGGCTTCCTTGCCCCTTTTTAGAACTTGCTTTAGAAAATTGGGAACTAGCTACCTCTATACTGTCAACACCCAACTCCTTATCATTCTTTTCCCACTTTTCAGACACTAATGGCTGTGACGTATAGGGTGACTCAACCAGTGACTGCTCAGAGACTGGCTCAACCCGAGGTTGTACAATTGTAATACGTCCATCTTTTTTCCTCTAAAATTTACCACCTTCCTTTCTGTGACATCCTCTTGCAGACTTCTTTTCATTGATAATTTTTGAAACACAAAAGCCATATAGTTATCAACTATCAATTCTGTATTTGACACTAGAATCGATTCAATAGCGCTCAGTAATGAGGATAGTGGCTGATATTTTGAGTTTGGTTCAATGGTTTAGACCTGCTATGAGATAGGTTTTTTACCTCAAGACTAGAAATTGTACAGTTTGGTTGGTTTTTGGGTTGTGGATTAGCAGTGGGCACCTTTGGGTAGACTATAAGATGGTTTTTTGACGGATTGGGCTTCCATAAGATGGCACATCTTTGGTCACAAAAGGTATGGGCTCTTCCTGGTATGGATTTGTTTCAATTAAAACATGGGCTTGATCATGTTGTCTTTGATCCTATTTAGGGTTTATGGTTTGGCTACAGGTGTTTGTTATGGGTTCACAAGAGGGATTAGGGCTTACTTCTGGATGAAGGTGGTACAAACTGACAAGGCTGAGCATTTACCTGTTGCTTGTCATTCCTCTCCATTAACGGCTCAAGTTTCTTATTCTCTATAGTACTACCACATGTATCAATGGGTGAATGCATCTCATTCTTGTGGCCATGTATCGTTTCCTGCAATGAATCCTTGATTCCTTGGGGATTTTGGTGGTTTGTGGGTACTTGCCACACGCTCTTTGCATCCCCTTCTTCATGCGCTGAATGTTTCCCTTCCAATTGCTGTCCAATGGTGGCTCTCAAGTGAGGCCCATACTGTATTTGCTTGTCCTAGGGAGCTGGATTCTTACACTCCACTTGATTATGCCCTAACCATCCACATTGGTGACAAAAATCATTCAATCTCTCGCACTTTAGACAAAATTTTCTTATCTGGATCGCCTACTCTAGGAAACCATAAGAAAGGTATAAGAGGCTTCGTCAGATCAACGAAGACTCTGGTTTGTAAATAATTCTTCCAAATAGACTTATGCACATTACCGCTTGTCTGGTCCATATGCTGTCCCAATGCTTGCGCAATACTAAGCACATTCTCTGGTGTTATCATATCAGGATGGAGACCATGGGCTTGAACCAAAAAATGTACTAAATTGATATCAATCTCAGAGACTAACATATCCAGTTGCCATTGCTTGAGGATGACCACTTGCCCTTTCATTGACCATGGGCTGAAATTGATTTCTCTTTGTTTAATTCATTCATCTTCAAAAATGAATATGTATGTATCCAGTTCCCCATCCGTGATTTCCACCTTATTTTCTGCCTTATGCTCTTGTGAGAATAACCTTTACCGCATTCCTGTTTATTAGTTTTTCTGAGAAAACTTTGCCAATAAGACATGAGTGTTGCACAAAATTTGCAATGGGTTCGTTAGACTAAAGTTGTATTGTGGAGGTTTGCTCAAACATGGGGTTCTTGCCTTTATCGGAGATCTGTATAGCTCTATAGGAGTAGGATGAGTCTTCCATTAATGGGGGGTTTTTTTGCAGAGGATTGAGATACTAACAAAATAAACTAGGGCATGGATTTTGGTTGATGCTTGAAATCGATTAGAAAAAAGTTTTTGCTATAAGCTTGGAGAAGGCGAAACATCTGAAAGAATATAGGTTTCAAAGAAGAACAGTTAAAAGACTAGGGTAGGGTTTGCAATTTGGAGACCGATAGGATGTTTGTTTCTAGGTTCAGTGACGAATATTCAATATGTATTTGGATGTGAGGGAGGTATTTGGGTTTTAGAAGGATTACTTGATTGGATTTACAAATGGTTTTTGGATTGTAGGAAGACGAAGAATTGAAAGTTCTTGGGAAAAAAGAAGAATGGAGGTTACTAGGAAGATTATGAGGGGTTTCTTCTTTGGGTCATCTCTGAGATGGGGTGTCACGTCCTATCCCGATCTTTCAAGGATGAGACACGATTAGGTTTTTGATACACCTGTTTACATATATAATTTAACTTAATAAAACACTAATTAATCTCACAGGTGCAAAAATATCATTCATCACCTTAGTCAATAAACATGATGGTAAACCTGTCTTATAACCTGTATCAGTTGTTTGTTTCCAAGGTTATAGACAGATAAAAAATCTCATACCCGCATAGCATACATCACAAAGTATGCATGTCGAGTCTGTTTACAAATATATACTATTAACCTGCTATAATAATCTTTCATTTAATATAATATACAACCCAACAAATAATTATATAGTCCCTCAACCAGTATCATTTACTCATTTAAAACTAAACACATAACGAATTGAATATCATACTAATATTGTACTAAACTCAACCGATTTGACAGTGGACTAATTTGTGTCTCCCTCTCTTTGTACCTGAAAATGAGAAGCTATAGGGGTGTGAGTTAAACCATGCGCTCAGTGAATATACATGCCGTATATGAAATGAAAATAAAAATAATATACAAAAATAGGCAAATACTATGTAAATACACGTATCAAACAGCAACATTAATCCAATTCCAATAATTTGCAAGCCATAACACATTCATACTACCCTTCATCGGATAATCGATCCTACATGGATCTGTGTCTCCCGAACCTCCCGGGAACACTATAGTGTTAGCACACCACTGCACGCCCAATGATCAGACATCGACGCTTCTGCCTCAAACAGTGCGCCACATTCCACAATACATAATACACAGTACAAAGTATCATTCAATCACATAAGCACATAACACATAATCCTGGAGAAATGCTATTAAATTCTATCATCTAATATCATCTGATAATAGCATTTTCAAAACATATAAAGATATACACCCACCTCAAATATACTGATCTACGGCCCTTCGGTTCTATCGGTGGATCCTTCCGGTGTTATTGTATTAGCTCCAACACCGAATTTTTCACCTGTTGCACCTAACACATTTCTAATTATAATATCAATATATTTATTACACTTAATAGTTAATCATGCACTAATGCATGCAAAATAATACACCCAAAGTGCCCCGGTAACCCCGATTATCGCATTATTCACTCACACACTAGCACATTAGATTTAGGGGTTATATTTCCTCTCTAAATCTTCAAAATCACTCACATTAATCACAATTAGGATTAAATAAGTCAAATACATTGACCGAGGGTCCATTTTTACATATTTCGATCCCAAATCCTAAAAATTGCACTTCCGACAATTCATACATTTCGCACCGGATATCATTTTCATTTGCATTCGAAAGTCACATTATCACATCAAATATCATGTAAAAATGCAGCATGCAAAATTTCAGGTCATTCAGATTACAATTCACACATGTGATAATAATATTTAGAAATCAAGGTTTTTGCGTTACCGATACCTATTTTCAACCTCTATCCTCATTTCTTTTAAGACTGCTACACTTAAATTCACATATACCTTTAATCAATACAACCAGCCCCTAATTGAATCTTTATACCACCAATTTTACTACCATAATTTCGGTTTCATCCTAGCCCTAAAAAAAAACATACCTAACATCTCAAATAACCATTTTCACATTTTTCTCATCTTTAGTTTAATACCCATTTGGAATCTATCTTTAACAGCCCGTTAATTATGCTAAACATACTTAATTACACCCATACAAAATCTGTTTTGACATAAAATTAAATCAGTTCATGAAATTTAAATTAAAACATCTCATGTATTTATATTAACACAACCTACTAATTAAAAAAATGCTAAAACAGCTCATATATATACAAATACGTACATACTAAAATTGATTACAACTCATGCTTAAACTTAATTCCACATATCTTCTTTTTTTCTTTCCTCTCTTCTTCCTTGCTTTTGGCTCAAAGGAACACACCTATTTATTTTTATTTTTTGTTCTTCCTCTCTTGCTCACCCTTACTCACGGTTTCTGTAATACTCACCCCCACTAAGGATTTCTGTAAAGAAACCAGACACACACACACACATACTGTTCCATGAGTTAAACACACACACACCTATTCTACACTTTAAACCACACACACACACCTATTCTACACTTTAAACCACACACACACACACACACACACACACTCGGCAGGCACACACACATGCATTGGATTTTAAAAAGGTGACCCCCCACCTTGTGTCTTGACACCTATCAAGATGGCTCACCTAACTTAATTAATTATACTTACCTCCCCCCAAGTTCTTAAATGATTTCACATCTACCCAACACTATTTTCATACACAAAAATTCCATCAAATAAATAATTTCACATAATTGTAATTAGTCCACATAATTATGCTAATATGTATGAAATGCATGATTGAGTCTCACATGGGGGATACAACCAAGGGGTAATAATGGAACATTGGAAACTAGCGAGTTGTTTGAGAAAGGAGATAAGAAAAAAATGGACTGAGAAAGATAGAGGAAAGAAGGATGAGAAACTTCACAAGGGAATCGCCATTACGGAGAGAGCGCTCCACAAAGAGGAGAAACCTATTATATTATTAAGTGTTTTAAAGTACCCTTATATGGAGGCTTACTTGCACCATGAATGTGTGTCTCTGTGTGTGTTGGGGGGGGGGGGGGTGTTTGTGAGTTTAAAAGCAATGGAAAATGTAGCATTTGGACCACTTTGTCTTTGCCTCACCATGGCATCGCTCTGTTTTCACCCCCGCACCACCATTGCCACAATCACTACCACACAATCCCACTTCCCATTATTACCTTTATCATCTCTAAATACCACCCCACCATTAACATTACCCTCTCACCCCCACCATCCATACTACCGTACCAATCTGTAAGAGGCAAAAATTCGAGAACTCACGTGTTTTTGAACTTGATCTCCCAGTCTTCCTCTTCCTACAAAACGAACAAATTACCCAAGATCGATATGTTTCGATCGAAGGCTCTCCGATGCTTAAGTTAGTAAAGATAATGAAACAAATGGAAGAAGACCAAGAGAGTTCAGCGTACCTTTTACCTTGGATTCCTCCATTTTTTATAGATGGTCATCCCCTTAGGGTTTTCGTGATTTTTGATTCAAGGTGGCACACCTTCCTTCAATTCAGTGATTTGGTTTGGGAAATCGCTGATATTTCTCTATTATTTTCTCCTGATATCTTCAATTTCTCTGATTCGTTTATCTTATTGCCTAAGTTATAGGCGAATATTTATCTTTCTGTCTATCAATTGAAACAGCTCAGACATATCGAACACCGAGCACACTCGATGTTTGCTAAACAGGTTAAGGGACTTGGTTTGACACAAATCGATCTCTTCAATTGCTTTGTCGAATGCTGTAATGGACTCGGCTTGATACAAGACGAACTCTTTCCTTGCTTAACTGAACAAATTGACAAGCTCGGTCATAAAGAAAATCGAACTCTTTCTTTCTTTGTCGAACCTATCGATTAGCACGACTCAGTTTATAAGGCTGTGTGAAGGATTTCTCCGTCACGTGACCTGTCTTGTCAACCTCACGTGGGTTTCATTTAATGTCATTACATGTGTAATGATGAGGGCTAACCCCTTCATTTACCCCCAGAAAACGTTTGACAGACGTTTTTTTTCTGTTAGCCATTTTCTTATCTCTTCATCATCATCACTTGTACTTTGTGAAATGCCCTTTCATTTTAGCGGCACATTCATGGTATTTAAATATTGCCCTTTAAAATTCCTCCTTTATAAACTGACTTTCTTCATATTTCATTCACTTCGCTTTTCTGCTTCAAGACTCTTAGACTTTTATCCTTTTCTTTCAGCGTTTTTCTTTCTC
>CAUOFW020008699.1:0-16217 GCA_963454935.2 Ilex paraguariensis
TTTTATTCGATTGATCGAGCAGTATGGTGTTGTTACACAATATAAATCAATACTGAGTTTCTACAGCACAAAAGCCTTTAACTTTATGTGGGAGAGAGAGAAATATAGTAGGAGACTTTACATTTGAGTATTTGTCAGAAATATCTCACCTATTGGATTTCTTGGGTTTATATAGGCAACCAATATGTATCATTAAGAGACACAACATATAGGGACATGTCTGTTGATATTTAACAGACATGTATTTTGGGTGCTAAAGAATACCTCTTAGTAAAGGATACCTCTAAAAGACATGCTTCTTTGGACATTCTTTAATTTGGGTTGATCCACCATTGGTGCCCCGGTTCGGGTTCATGACCCAACCAATATCTAACATCTCCCACTCGCACGTGGTGGGTACGACATTGTCATCTCTCTCAATCCATTATATACATCAACATCAATTCATACAGGCTAATGGGTCGTGCGACCGCTGAGCACACCTACAATTTGGGACCTCTACACTAGAAACTCTATAGAGCCAGCATACAGACATCAACTCATAAAAAATGAAAAATGACAAATAGTGTCTCAGGCACTCTAGACTCATTCAGATACACCAGTTCAAGCATCTCTAATCCCTCATAATATAAGAGTATGCATAAACCCTCGAAGCTTTCGCTTATACATTTACACTTTGTAACTATCTAAACTAGTGCCCAAAGTTGTCGATAATGAATATATCATGGGATGTTCCAAATGGTCTTCCTTTCGCCCTCATGTCACTTAGTTCAAAATTAATCACTTACTTAGCAATGTCCCAGAAGGCAGAATCACTCATGGTCATAAGTAACATGCCAAAGTAGCTGAGCATTAATTCTTTCACTTTATGGCATAGTCAAAAGTCTGAGAGTAAATTGAATGTTTGGTTAAACAAAATAACTTGGTCATGTAAAAATAACTCGGAGGGCTCACACAGTGATTGTCGCCAAGCACATATATTATGAAATACATGCTACAGAGGAATGTCACAATCCTAATGAGAGCATATATCATACTCAAACATTGTACAAATCTTAGTCTAGTCGCTCTACAAGCATCTAACCCGAGTTCTCTATTTGCTCACACTCCAAAGACATTAAATTAAGATATTGCATCTGGCTAATCAACAAACACAGGCATAATGGACATGGAGTTGTGTCCATTATCGATTCGCAAATGTCAAATCTCATTCTGTGTACAAAACAGAGCGATACTATATGCTAGAGTATCATCGTTGCTCGTCATATCAAGCACCAGAGGCGATTGCTCGTGTGAGTGAGCCAATCATGCCGCTGACATACTTAATGTGTGTGCTTTCTCTAATACCAAGGTAATCAAGTAGTATAACATTTAATTTCAATTAAACCATGTATTTATATCCCAAAAAATGTCAATACAAATGACTATATGATCTATACAATCTCTAGCACATAATCAATTCTTACAAAGTCCCAGAGTTCGAACATAAGCCATATACACATCTCTAGCTATAGGCTTAGTTAGGGGGTCTGCAACCATCTGAGTTATAGGTATGGGCTTCAAGACTTCTTTTTGTGCAATCATGTCTCTGATGTAATGATATCTTAGATCTATGTGTCTGGTTCTTCTATGATATTTAGGATCCTTAGCATAAGCTAATATAGTCATGCTATCATAATGAATTTTCACTGGGCTCAAGGTATGTGTGACAACCGCTAAATGTTGAAGGAACCTTCTTAACCAAAAAGCTTCTTTTACAGTAGCAGAACCAAGCCACGTATTCTGCTTCTACGGTGGATAAGGATGTGCATGATTGTTTTTTGCTACTCCATGTAATGGCCCCGCCATTAAGTAAGAAAGCATATCCTAATGTGGATTTTAGTTCATACATATAACCACCCTAATCCACATCACTATAGCCAACTAGCTGTACATCTAAAGACTGGTAGCATAAAACATAATCTAAAGTCCCATTGAAATATCATAGTGTCATTTTCATTTTCTTTCAGTGAGCTAACCTAGGATTTGACTGAAAACAACAAACCAAGCCAACCACATAGTAAATATCGGGATGATTACACATCATAGCCTATATTAATCTACCTACAATACTAGCATAGGGAACACAAGTCATCCTCTCATTTTCCTCTGGAGGCTTAGGGCATATCCTTAGGCTTAGGCTCTCATCTTTCGCTACAACAGTGTCCATGGGTTTGCATTTTTGCATCTGAAATTGTTTAAGAACCTTCTTAATGTAAGTCTCTTGAGACAGACCAAGAAATTTCTTAGAACAATCCTTTAGGATCTTAACTCCAAGCGCATAACTTGCTTCGCCCAAGTCCTTTATCTCAAATGTTGAGGACAACCACTTTTGAGTAGTGATAATTATGTCCTAATTATTTTCAGCTAATAAAATATCATCAACATACAAAGATAGAATCAATAAATTATCTTTAGACCATTTAACATACACACAATGGTCTTCATCGATCATCGTAAACTCATTAGAAGTGATAGCTCAATGAAACCTTAGATACCACTGTCTGGATGACTGCTTCAGGTCATAAATGGATCGTTGGAGTTTAGAAACTTTGTTCTCCTGACCCATCACCATAAAGCTTTTAGGTTGATCTATGTAGATTTTCTCATCCAGTTCTCCATTAAGAAATGCAGTTTTAATTTCCATTTGATATAGTTTTAAATCCAAATGTGCAACAATAGCTAGAATCATGCGAATCGAGGCAAACCTTACAACTAGAGAAAAAGTTCTCGTAGTCCACACCCTCTTTTTGGGTGTAACCTTTTGCCACTAGACGAGCCTTATACCTTTTTATGGATCCATCCACCTTGCGCTTAATTTTGAGAATCCATTTTTTCCCAATGGCCTTGCGCCCACACAGAAGGTCAACCAAATCCCAAACTTGATTATCCTTCATTGACTCCATCTCATCATTCATTGTAGTTATCCATTCATTACTAGTAGGTGATGATAGAGTCTTTTTAATATTTTTAGGTTCAACATCATCATGTGGAGCAACCATAAAATTTTTCTCTTCAATCTCAAAATGACATCGACGGATGGTTCCACACTTGCTTCTACGTAACTTTATGTCGTATGCATCTACATCCATTGGAACTAATCCACCATTGAGTATATTGCTCCCACTATCCCTAGGAGCTAATTAAACTATTTTTTCGATCTCTACTTGGTTAGTGGGTATATCTCTTTGGAGATTATCTAACTCATAGAGTTCTATTCCTTTAGACACATCTCTTTTGCTAGGGAAATCTTCTTCAACGAAAATTATATCCCATGACTCAATTTTAGTTACCCTTCCATCAAGTTGTTCACCTATGAACACGTAGCCCTTAGAATTCTCAGAATAGTGGATGAAGATACACTTCTTCCCTTTAGGACCCAACTTCACTTATTTATGAGAAGTGTTATGTACATAAGTCATTGAACCCCATTATTTGTAAATTATTTAAGTCAGGTTTTGTGTCTGTCCATAACTCATACGGGGTAGAAGGAACTGATTTAAAAGGCACTCGGTTAAGGATATAAGCAGCAATCAATAAAACATCTCCCAATTTTGAAATCGGAAGATGAGCTTGTGCCATCATAGATCTAACCATATCAAGCAAGGTGCGATTTCATCTCTCCGCTACACCATTTTGTTGCGGAGTGTTAGGCATTGTCAATTGCCTGATTATTCCTTTTTTCTTTACATAGCTCTTTAAACTATTCAGATAGATACTCGCAACCTTGATCAATTCTAAGAACCTTAATGTTATTGTCTTGTTGATTCTCAACCTCTTTAATGTAACGTTTGAAGCAATCCACTGCTTCGGACTTGTGAGAAATCAAATAGACATGACCAAAGCGCGTAAAGTAATCTATAAAAGTGATGAAATAGGATGCACCATGTCTTGCCATCATATTCATTGGGCCACATATATCTGAGTGTATTAATGGCAATGAAATAGATGCTCTTTTGGCCTTACCAAATGGTTTTCTAGTTAGCTTACCTACGAGACAATTTTCACATGTGGGCAAGTTGATTATTGTGAGTGGGCCCAAAAGTCCCTCTCTAGCTAATCTATTCATTTTATCTTGTCTGATATAACCTAATCTAGCATGTCATCTAATAGAATCAACATAATCCATAGATGTAATATAAAAATAAGATTCATCACTAGAATCATCAATATCCAATACAATAAAATCATTTGTGATATGAAAAGATCCATAAAATGTGATTCCCTTATAACGCCAACATGATAGACTTATTGATCTTTTGTCCCACTTAGGCCTGTTAAAGTGCGTGAGCAATCTCAATTTGAGCCTCAAACTTTTTTCACCTTCCTTGTGCTTGGACCAAAAGGTCTTGTGCGAGCCAACCATAACCACAAAAGTGCTATTCTCACCTTTGGTAGCCTCCAAGCGCTCAGCCTCAAGCTCAAGGTGACGCGATACATTCTATTCATTAGTGAATACATGAC
This sequence comes from Ilex paraguariensis, assembly GCA_963454935.2. Lineage (NCBI taxonomy): Eukaryota > Viridiplantae > Streptophyta > Magnoliopsida > Aquifoliales > Aquifoliaceae > Ilex > Ilex paraguariensis. The sequence continues at coordinate 4,504 of CAUOFW020008699.1, forward strand.
CAACAACGCCTAAATCATGTATCACATAGGCCATAGCCCTCAAGTGTTGTTTCGTTGGATGCTCTGGCTTCTTTTGATATGAGTCAAACCTCATGGTTAAACCACGAATCCTAACAACAGAAGTAATACCAAACTTCACTTTGAGGTCCTTCCACATGGCGATAGCTATGGAGTAATTCTCAAATTCAGGAATAAGGTCTTCTTGCATGCTCGCTTGCTTGATATAGTGTGCAATTCGATCCTTATTCTGTCAAGACTAGTAATTCTCTTATTCTTGGCGGGTTTGAGGTCGCTCAAGCTATGGTAGCATAGAATCAAGGGTATCCAAGACTTATTGCTCATACATGACAAATCATATCTTACGACGCCATATGTTATAGTTATCGTTTTTCAATTTGTCATCTTTAGTTAATTCAACCACTATTATGCTTTTAGTAGTCACTATGATTTAATCTACATGCAGAGATAATGCGTATGAGATATTAGCACAACACATTCTATAATTTTGCCTCAAAAATATAAATTTAGGTAATAACAATTTTCACAAGTTGCGAGATCAAAAGTTTACTAAGTTTCCAATAATCTCCCGCACCACAGGTGATTATCAATAATACTTAATTTAATTAATGCGCAAAATTTATGTTTCCTAATACCGAACAAAAGAAAACTCGCACTAGATCTAGTATCTCTAGACATATTGATCATCTCTAATTTCATCATACATGTTTCCACTTTAAATAAAAGAAAGTATGCAATTTAAATAGTACTAGATATGAAATTCTAATTTAAACCATACTAAACAAAGAATCATGCTAACCATAATATCGGTATATCTCATAAACAAATATTATTTCAATATTCATAATTTCAACCGATTAAAGTTCGATCTCATATATTCCCATATGTGTCCATAAATACCAAAATAAATAATAATTTTTCTTAAAGTCATATGGACCAAACCCGTAGACCCAAAAATTTGGGTGAGAGATATGAAATCTAAATATTTAACGATCTTAACCATTAAACATAATGTCCAAGAAAAATTTCTCATAAATTATCTTGTCTAAGCATCATATTGCAACTCGGGGTCGTGACTAATTGTTCAATTATTTTTTTTTCTCGACATACCAATATGTATGTGTAAACAAAATAGTAATATTACTTTTATCATTTGTACGTCATCATGGCAGAGAGTAAACAACAAAATTCCTTGGAACCAAATTTGACAGAGGGTCCACAACAACACATGATTCCTTCCTTATGCTGAAGAAATCAGATTTGACAAAATCCACATCAATAGATGCCACAATTTCATGTCGAATTTGAAAAACTTAAAAAATTGGTACTGTCAAACCGTGAGATCGTTTCTCACGATACTGTCCAGATTGATTCATGTTTATACTAACTACCATATATTTAAATTTCAAGGTATTCAGAGACTATTTGTTTGAGATGCCATTAAAGCCCGTTCGAAGTTTTTACGCAAAAATAATATTTCTAAACAATTGATTATTAATTCCAAAGGTACGAGAACACCCTAAATAGATCTGATATCAATGTTGAGAATCGTATAATATATTGCGGAAGTATCGGATTAAAGAAATACCTTATTCGCTTTAATCAAAAAAATCGTTTGAAGATGTTCGACATACCTCAGAATCTAAAAATCTTCTTTTCTTCGATTGCTCAAGCATTATTGTGTTGTTACTCAATAGAAATCAACACCGAGTTTCCACAATACAAAAGTCTTTTAACGTTATATAGGGAGAGAGAGAAGTAGAGTGGGATATTTTAACATTTGAGTATTTGTCAGAAGATATCTCACCTATTGGATTGCCTCGGGTTTATATAGGCAACCAATAGGTGTTATTAAGAGACACATTATATAGGGACATATCTGTTAATTTTAAATAGACATATATTTTGAGGGCTAAAGGATACCTCTAAAAGACATGCCCCTTTAGTCATTCTTTAATTTGGATAGACTCATCATGGGTGTCCCGGTTCGAGTCCATGAACCGACCAATATCTAACAGGTGTCATACTGTACTATCCAAATATCAAACATGCTCCACATAGACAACCAGAAGTAGTCGTGCTAATGTGCCTTGGATGATCCACATCTTAGGTGAGGCGCCGATGACCACATAGACAACCAGAAGTAGTCAACTATGCATCTGCAGCCGCTGGAATCAGAGATCAAATTGGACAGCAACTGGTATGCTAAACTTTCTTTCACTACATTCTATGATCTTTAAACCTTGACAATATCCACTTACAAGCCACCATGTTGATATCATCTTTCAACCCTAACATAAGTGTATTGTTTGGCGTTCTGTCTTTCCCTCCCTTTTATTTGGTGTGTGCTGGGTTTTGATATTGTTGGTTGTTGGTCTCACTAAAAATCATTCCCATGCTAGATATTTTGTAGTCAACATCTTTGGTGTTCTCCAGCTAAAGAATTCCTCGTCTCTTGAAACCAGTTAATTTTACTGGACTTTCCTTCTATTATGATCAGTGCACAAGACATTCTTTGTTATCTGGCTTTTATCATGCTAAATATCTTCTTTCTTTCTTTTTTAGTACACATGCTAAATATCTTCAACGAACTGGGAAAACAAGTAGTAGTCATTAATAGGTCCTTCTCATTCCTTGGTAGGTCTGGGCAGCTGGATTTACTGTCGCCCTGCTGTAGAAACGTAGCTCCTCTGTGTACCCTTTAGTTAACCGTGGAGAAAAAAATGAATTAAGCAGTGGAGTTTCAATGCCAATGATGCAGGAAAAGGAACCTTTGTTAATTGAAACCTTACTTTTTTTAGGTGAGATCAATCTCTTAAATAAATTGGATCTTTCAAGTTGTTAACCTATGTTTCTATATTTTTTAGGATCTGAGAATTTGGACTCACGAGCCATTTACATAGCTCCAATATCTCAACATTTGCTGCCAATGAGACAGTGAGAATACGAGATATATCTTTTGAATAAGAGGATACATGGAACTTTCATGAGGTTGTTGTTTGTTATGCACATAATTTTTGCTTTCCACGTTGTATTTTTTTTTGTTGGAAAAAAGTTGTGGCACTGACCAGAAGAGTTGGTCTAGAAAAAAAGGAAGGTGCTGGTATGATTTGGTGACCAGGGATTTATTTAGAGAAAAAGGCTATGAAATTTTGTGGATGCTTGTTATGAACAAACCAGTTTTATTCACAATACTTAATAACTGCACCAAAAAAAAAAAACCTGATTTACCAGCGTTTGTTTAAACGCCTGGGGTTTTACCTCTGGTCACCGGCTCCAACAACTAATAAACGCCAATATTTTTCCTGATGGAGGAATAGACTGTGCTCAAAACAGACGCCCTTACTTCTTTTTGCCGGCATTTATAAGCGTCTGTGATTGCAAAATTTCTTGTAGTGATTTCACTGAGTGGAGTATTTTTTTTTTCTGTATATTTCTTGGCTACTAAAGAATAATAGTTGTGAGCCTTTGGAATCTTGATTTCATTTGGTCTTCAACTTTCTCTCACCAGGAGTGTTATTGGAAATAGGATCTAATCAAGCTGTATAAAAATTGGTGTTGTTTGGTTATGTAAGCTAGCATCTGGGATAACCTCATAGATTGGTGATGGATTGTAAAGAACTCTTTTTGGATATATAGACATCTTTTATTTTGAATGTTTGAGATATTTGTTTATTGGAACATTATATGTTGAGAGTTTTGGATATTGTATGATAATATTTTATATTATGAGTAATGTATGGATGTTTTAATAATTGTGATGTGTTTGTATGAATTATCTAGGGTCATAAATGCATGGTTGAAATGGATCGGAATTTTGAATTGTCTAATTTCACAAAAAAAAAAGTTGGCGATGAAAAAAGTCTCAGCTAAAACATTAAAAAATGCCACTAAATGTGAAATTTTTAGTCGTCATAATTATTATAGTAAGTTAACTAAATTTTGCCACTACAATATAATATATCACCACTAAAAGTTCGATTAAAACCTAACTTTTAGTGACAACAATTAATTGTGGCTAAAAGTATACATTTTACCCACAATTAAAATCACCACTAAAATTTTAAACATGATTTTTTGACAACTTAGTGTCGTTATTAATTAATACATTAAAATGAACAAAGAAACCTATCGCATATTTGAAAAAATTTATTTTTTAATATTTTCAAATTTCACGTATCTTTTTTTTTATTATTGAAATCAAGTATTACAAGAAGCAGATTTTACAAGAATCAAAACAATGAAAAGTCTAAAATCAGCTAGCATATAACAACATTAATATCTTGGACGCAGTTCATTTTTTTGTTTAAAGAAAAAGAAGAATTTTATTAAATGAAATTCAAGAATTATAAGAAGTAAGAACAGAAATTGTTTACGAGAAAAACAATAACTGTTTTACCAAAACTGAAAATGTTCCAAAAACAATTTAAAAATTCCTATACATTAACTGCATAATGTCCTCCTAGCTCAGCTTCTGTCCCTTTGCTCTCGGCTCCTATGCCAATAAACTGATACTGCACAGTTACAGCATCCAGCCCCCAAAACAGCCTGGATAGTACCTGAGTCAAAATCTGACTGCTAGGAATGACAGATCACCACATTCAGCTCATATCCCCCAAATATAACTACACCAACCAACAACAACAGTTTTCCTCAACAAAATTGCATAGACTCACTGCACAGCATGACAGCTTCACAACACCACTCAAAAATTAACAAAAAAGATCAGTTGGCTTTAATCCTACAAGAGGATCAAACCAACTTTAATGCATTACTAGATCAGTTGTTGAGTCCCCTATTCTAACTTCTGCTCTTTCACTAAGTCAACATAGCACTCTGCCAGACTAGCATACAACCCTTCTGTCAGACAGTCAGATATACTGCCTAGTTATTCAAGCAAAAAACATCCCTCTGCTACATTAATTGATCCATCACCGTCATCCAATCCCAAGTCTTGGACCCCAAACAAGCATATTTTTCATTCTAGCAGTAGGAACCATACTTCTATCCTGTTGCAACAACAATCTACCCTTAAGAGGCAGCATACTATTTTCAGAAAATTCAGAAAATCTACCAAGGTTTAACTGCAAAAGAGGCCAAAAAATCAGCAACAATATTGGCTTCTTGAGGCAGCATACAGGTGCTGTCCTGCTTCCCTATATAATGAAAACAACATCATGGATTTGTATTTGTGCAGAAGTGACAAAGCCATTCCCTAATCTGTCCAAAAACCACCAAAGCAATACCTCTAAGTAAAATGTCACTCAGAGATTGCTTTCTAAAAATTCTAACCAATCTCAACATTCTCACCATAGGGCCTTCATTCGTTACAAGCTGAAAACCAACAAAATTATGATCATGTTTTCAAATTGTCTTTAGTCTTCGGAGGCGAGCCTTCCAAGTTGTTTTCAGAGCTTCCACTAATTTGTACCTAACATAAATTACCCAACATTAATAGAAATTCAATGAAGAAAATCAAGAGAAGACATATTGGAGATGATTCAAATATATATCAAGAATACATAACTAGTTTATTCAATGTAAAGATATTGTACCAGCTCAAGAGATGTCACTGAAATGTAAAGATAACTAGTTTACTCAATTTAAATGTAAAGATATTATATATCAAGACTACGTAAAAGTAAGATTACTAACCCATGAAATAGAACTTTTCCAACTTAAGAGATCTTACCCTATCACAATGAAGAGAGGTAAGAATTTGCCCCGACTCTTTCATTTGCTGAAAAAATGTGGTGAGCTGAGTTTGAAGCACGGCATGCACCTGTGTTTTGTATCTCAACATGCATATTGGCCTCTAAGGACTCTAGTCGTGAAACCAAATCACGGTTTTCCTTCTCCAAAGACGAGTCTTGATGTTGTCCTTTGTTTTACCATCAATGTTCATTAAAGTAGCTAGAATACTATCACACAAATTTTTCTCCAAATTTGTGTCACAGTTGAAGGGTTTTCCAATGAGGCAATTTGAAGAAAATACTACATTTTGTCCAATTTAACTGCCCGTCACGCTTCCTTTTCTTTGGTTTTGTCTTCCCAAATTTTACTGTTTCGATGTGACTCAATTGCTCAAGCACATCATCCCCAAAAAGAGATATCGGTGCCTCCCGAAATTTTTTTTTTTCCATCAAAATAATTCTTTTTATGACACCATACATGATCGATTGGCAAAAAGCGTTGATGACCCATGTAACAATTCTTTTTTCCATTCTTTAGCCACATAGATGATGTCTCCTTATTGTAGGTAGGACAAGCCAAAAATCCTTTAGTACTCCATCCTGATAAGTTGTCGTATGCTGGGAAATCATTTATAGTCCATATAACTGCAGCATGCAAAAGAAAATAGGTACCAGTGAAGGCATCATATGTCTGAACACCATCTTTCCACAACTTTTTCAACTCTTCTATCAATGGCTGCAAATATCAAACATTGTCATTTCTTGGAGATTTGGGTCCTGGAATTAGCATTGACATAATGAAAAAGGGATCCTTCATACATTTCTATGGTGGTAGGTTATATGGAACAAGAACAACAGGCCATATGCTATAAGTAGTGCTCATATTTGAAAATGCATTGAATCCATCACTTGCAAGCCCAAGCCTAACATTACGAGGATCTTGAGAAAAGGATTCATGCATTTTGTCAAATTCTTTCCAGACTTCTGTGTCAGCTGGATGCCTGGGCAAACCATCATCGACGTGCTTCTCTATGTGCCACCACATATCTAATGCTATCTTCTTTAAAATAAATAAATTTTGTAGCCTTGGTTTTATGGGAAATAATGTAAGATTTTTTGAGGAATCTGCTTTCATTTTCCATCATCAAATTTATATCTAGGCTCTTTGCATTCTATACACTCTTGTTTATCTTTGTGCTCCTTCCAAAATAACATGCAGCCATTTTTGCAAGCATGAATCCTTGTATTGTCAAGCCCCATGTCACAAATGATCTTTTTAACCTCATAATAGGAGATAGGGAGTGTCTCACTATCAGGAAGTGCCTCCTTAAATAGCTCGGGCATCATACCAAACATTTTATTACTCACTCGATTTAGTACTTTCAGGTGCAATAACTTCAACGCGAATGACAACTTGGTGAACTTCTTGTAACCAGGATTCAATTGTTGGTTAGCATCCTTCAATAATCTCATAAATTTATTTGTTTTCCAATCGGGCACTGCATTCCCAGTAATGTTCAAATTCTCTCCTTCCCAAGCATTCACAGTTGCCACAGTGTAATGTTCATAAATTATTTCTTGCATGTCATCGTGATCATTTTCATTGTCACTAACTAGATTCTTTACCATATCTTCAGTGACAACAATAATTTTTCACCACTACTTTTATATCTTTTGTGGCAACAAATCATTATGGCCACTAAATAATTTGAATATCATATCTTCAGTGACAATAATATTTTTTTCTCATTAAAGATATGTATTTAGTGAGAACATTATTAGCTGAAATTTAAATGTAACGGCTAAAAGTGCAATTTCTTGTAGTTAGGCACGAACATATTTTGTTGCCTACATTCAATTTACTTATTGTTAGCGACGAAATAGAGTTGGTCATTGAAGTTTTCATATTTAGCGACAAATATAATCATTGCTAAAAGTTTTATGTGTTTGAAATAATTTATTTTTTATGACAAACAAAACATTGATGACTAAATGATAAGATGTTGGATGACGATATTATTATCGCCTATTGTGAACATTTGGCAAAAAATATTTTGTTGTCGCTGAAATTTTCTCAAACAAGCCTAACACAAGGAAATTACTTCGCCATAGAAAATTTTTAGCACCCAACTTGGTACATTTTGCGACGAGTCAATTTGTTACTAAAAAGCAAAATTGTTGCAGCAGAATACCAAGAAAGCCAAATCGAGGAAAAAAATGAATAATTAAGAAATTAAAAAACTTAATGATCATATAAAGTGGATTGCTTGGGGGCACTCCTATGAGACGTGTCTAGTCCATGTAAAATCTTGGATGAATTCATTTTAACATAAGTGTCCTCGTAGGGTCTATACTGCAAGTAATTAACAATGCATGTCTTATACTCCTTCTCAGCCTAGGAAATTTGTTTCTATGTCTAAGAGCTTTGATCATCGCTAGAATTCAATAAGATGCTACAACTGCTTTTCATGTGCAAGTAGGCAGTGAGTTGCATGGGTTCTTATTTTATCCACACTTACTATTTTTGATTTAGAGCCTCGACAATTTTGAAAATTTCCATCAAATATAAGCATTCACTATTGAACTTATATGTTCTCAGTTGGTATCATTGGAACCCATAAACAGCAACTAGTTTAGCCTTACTAAATCCTTTGACGACTGACTACTAACATTTATGAAATTATAATCTAAAACTTCAAATCCTTTCATATCTTGGTGAGAACATAGACTAAATGTCAAACAATAAGTATCAGCTTGGGCTTTTGTGGAAGACATATTACCACTGTAAGCTATCCTCTATTCTGTCTAAGAGCTTTTACACTAAAAGAAAAGAATATGGGTTGTATTTAAGGCTTTGCATACTACTTATGGCAATACAAAATCAATAAGCAGATTTCACTAGCTACACTGGCTGGTGGTTCAATCCGAATTGGACATCTCTAATTAGTATAAGATGCAGAAAGATTAGGTCAAATCATTGCCTTGTACATGGCCAAGTCGGTTCTTCCTCACCTTTCTACTAAATGATTTTCGATCTTAATGAACTCTATTGTACATAGCACAAATAGTTCTTCCAAATTGCTACCAGGCCTTTGACTTTCAAGAAATACACCTCAAATTTGTTACTATTTTCCATAGTACCAATAATAGATACCGATACAGTGAAACATATTGAAAAATATGAATATCTGAAGCAGAACTATCCTTTTCTAACATTAAATCAAGACAATAACAAGTCCAAAAGTAAAATGTGGAGTTAACTAGGTGTCCATGGATTCCTTGCCAAAGCAAATAGAGCTAAAGCAACTCAAATAGAATATGCTGCGAGATATATTCTCATAAATCTCGAGAGCCGCGGCCCTGTGTTTGGTAATAGTATCTCTATGGAGATATGAAAGAATGTTAGTACCATGTCTTTTGCAATAAGTGTATCCTTTATTTTGACATTCATGAAGAATAAAGGGCTGGAATATGTATTGACCACTTCCCAACTCCACAAGTGAAGAAGGTGGATTTTCAATTTGAGGATTTATTCCCTGGTTGATATTCAACTCACTCATATTCGTTACAATCGGATTGCCTACAGATTAACCGTGGAAAGAATAGATTTCCAATTTGTTGTGTTCTGTTTTCGTACTAAATGACAGGATCTATAGTTCACAGATTACCTAGTTCTTGACCAAAATCAATCCAAATTAGTAATGAAGCTGAAATGGATAGTAAGCACAAATTCATGGAGGAGCAGGGAGCCAAGACTTTATACTTTGAAACTAAATATTTGTGCTTCTCGTTTTGAAAATCAAATTAAAACATGAACAGTTTTGCTGCAAACTTGGGTTGCATGTCTATTGATCTGCATTTGTAAATAAAGTGATTTTATTTGGACATGTGCAAAGTTTTATAAGTGAAATACAATCTACATAAACAAAATAAGAACAACTTTGTGGAATCTAATAAAACATATTCATGTTACATAGCCTGTAAAGTAAGATCACCAACTTTAAGAATACAGGTAAAAAAAAAATATGTGTGGGCCTTGTGACCACTTTGTATCGTGTTCGTATTGGTTGTAAAGTCAAATTACAGAGTCCTCTTATGGTTATAGTTGGAGGTGCACTGGCACAAAGAGCAGGGATCTAAATTCCAAAGTCAACCAGAAAATCACTTGGCCCTGGATATGTTTTACAACATGTCCATGGAACAAACATTACTGACACTAAAATTTTCGCATAATTGCAGGTGCAATGGCACAAAGAACCTGGGGTCCAAACCACAGGAAAATCACTTGGCCCTGGCTCAGTTTTTGAGTTTGAAGATGACCAAGTAACAAGCATCACTGAAACTAAATTTTTTGACATAACTGCAAATACACTAGTCAAGTAGCTTTGGAAGATTGAGCAAGTTCTTTGGAGCTTAACAAAAGCTGGGGGTGCTTGGGAAAAACACCTGAAATGGTTGTTTTAGGCTCTCCTAATGTGCAGTACCCTGCATCCTGGCATTAATATACTATGCATAACAACAACAAAAATACATTTATAAGTCAGTCTATGGATTCCGGGGCTAAAGATTGCTTAATAGCTTGTAGTGGCCTGCATCCTTGTGCATGCACTGTATATAAGATTTTTTTTCTACGCGAAAAAGCTTAGTGTCCATTAAAGATTGAATTCCCTTTGCAAAAGATACCAGATATTTTCTTGACCTTTGGAATGAGGAATGAGCCAATCCAACAGCATCACTCTTTATTCCCAAAAGATTAAGCTTCTGTTTCTTGATGTTGGCACACAATACAACCCCAAGGAATTATTATGCTAATAAACTTCTTTGGTGACTTTGATCAGTAAGGTAAGACTTTGGCATTGTTTTTGCAATGCCTGTCTCGATTATTCGCGAGCATAATTCTCAAATGAGGTTATTTCTGATGGTGACTTTGTATGTAGGATTCGATTTCAATTTGGTTTCTAGAAGAGGTAGAGGGCAATGATCTCTATATAAACCCAGGGGCATGTGCCATGGCATAGTAGTGAGAAATTAGTTGTAGAGCATTTTTTTAGATTGATCGGAGAAGTTTCCAATAGTCCTCAAAGGCTTCCAATATTCCAGGACAATATTGGCACCAATATTGGAACATTGGGGGCCGGCGAGGACCATTGAAGAATTACTCCTTGTGTTTCACTACTATTCACTCAATTTCCACTGCCTCTTCATAAGTGAAAAAATGAGTTTTGATCGGAGATGAAGCAAAGAAATTACCTGCAGCAATATGGTACAACTTTGCTGTAACAGGTATTTTCATCTGTTTTTTTAATACCAAAATGAATAGTTTCCGTATAATTTTCCCATGGATTTAGGAGCCAATCCCGAAAATGTTTAGACAATATTTATTTGAATATTTAGTAATCTCTTAGGTTGATAATAGTTTGAACATCACTTGGGTGGCTAGAAATGTGTAGAGATTCACCAAATTTGCTACTCGAAAGGGCTCTTTGAACTCTTGGGAAACTTCTGACAAAAAAAAAAAAAAAAACTCTTGGGAAACTCTACTAGCATATCTGAGTTTAATCAACATGCATAAAATTATTGAATACTTCTATTTTAAGATTAAGCTACAAAGAAACTTTTTTATAATTTAAACCATAACGCTAATTTCACAATAGAGCTTGACTACAAAAACTCCACTGAGCAAACAAGGGATCATTGTTAAATTAGCAATCCTAGGGTATACAACTAAGAAATTCAAGAGAAAAAACTACTCCAATTTCATCGATATAACGAATTTTTTTTTTTACACACGTCATATTTGTATTAAACAAAAAAAATGAAGTACGACACCAAAATGGGATCCTCCTAAAGATCAAAGGTAGTAAAAAACTGAGGCTTTTTACTCTCACGGGGATTGCAATGAAGTAGAATATCTGTTGCTCGGAACCAGACTTTTACATCTGCAAAGGCTTCGTGATTAGTGAAGCTCCAGATGTGTAGGAAATCATTAGTACACAATAAATA
>CAUOFW020008700.1:0-16213 GCA_963454935.2 Ilex paraguariensis
CCTTGAAGTAGCTTAAAGTGCAACAAAATCCAAACCCAAAAGAAACAGAGACATAAATCATCAAACTGAAGTACCAAAAAATTCTACTTGCCTTCAAAATGCTTTTACCCCTAAAATATGTTTTCTGTATGTTTGAGCACATTCAAATGGTTGAATTTTCTGAATGTAAGAACTATTTTAACATAGATGTTGAATTTAATGAAATCAAAGACCATGACAGAGGCCTTAAAGGCACAAAAGAAAATCTGGAACATTGATGAGGATAACTATGTAAGTTTGTAATAAAACTTTTTTGTTGTCTACCTCACTCTTACTTCATTCATCCCACATCAAGGCTATAAAATCAAAAAAATTTAAAAAATTCCCTCTAATAACAGTCTTGTAAACATTTAAACCTGTATATAATTTTTTTTTAGTTTCATAACCACACCCTAAAAGAGAGAAATAAAACACTTCTAAGAGTAAGAAATAAAAACAAACACTATCACATGTGTTTAATATCATCATCCACCAAAAGAGACACCAAGATGAACAACCAACATAAGGAGGAATTGAATCTAATTTTATCCTTCAAATATATGTGTTTGAATTTTCTGGTAAATTAATAATTGTTATGTTCATTGCAGAATAGGGCTAAATGCATTAGTATCAGAACCAATTTGACCAATTAGCAGGCCCACAGAGATTTGTTTGGAAATGCAAGGGTACCCTCCTACCCACATACATCAAATAGAACAATTATAGGTGACTTATGTCCTCTTTTGGTGATTGCAGTCAAAGATCTCAGGGTTCACTATCTACATTTATATGTATGCCCACCATTTATATCTATGTACATAAACTACATAGATATAAAAGGTACAATTTTCACCAATCCATTAAACGAGTACAATTTTGGAGTCTCATTCCATGTACACACGTGGGGAAGAGACTTCTTAGGCTTCTTCCTCTGCTGCTTGTGAAGGTTGATAGCACTTGGAATTTTAAAAATCACATCATATTTGTTTCCTATAAATAGAAGTACACTGATTATTTGCCTACAAAAACTACATCAATCGTCACTAAAATAATCCAAAGGGGACCTTGATCTTGTGTAGTTTAGCGATTAAGCTAGAAATGACAATAACACTATGGTTCTCTTTTAGCTTTTTGATTAGAAGCAATTGCCTTGTTCTTACTGGTGTCACTCCATAGTCCCTTCAACATGAAATGTGATGGACATAAACCAGCAAATACAAGGTTCTTTGCTATAAGTGGTATCAAAACACAAACCACAAACAAGCCCAGGCCATAAATTTGAAGTGACAAAAATTGAGAATTGGTTCCAGATTATGGGTTTATCTCACTAGTAATCAAGCAACATTCTTAGCATAAGTAATCAACCAACATTCTTAGCATAAGTAATCAAGCAACATTCTTTGCTATAAGTGGTATCATAAGTTCTTCTCTTTTAGTAATGAGCATTTGAGATCAGTAAGCAATGACTGTCATACGTCACAAATAATACTGTCCAACATGGAAACAAATCAAGGATGCAAAGAGAAAACAACAAACATCTCTAAAGTTTCAATAAGTAACCATTAAATCAAAATATATTTCTAAAAAATTAAAGCAATAGTAACAGATCAATGGTGTAGCAATTAAATCCACGTTTTTCTCATTTCACTGCTCAATGGTGTAGCAACTAATCACTTGCATTTCATCAAACAGGTTATGTGCAAGAAGGGGGTTGGGTTTGTTGCTTCAAATCTTTGGTTGAGGGTGTGCGAAGTGTGTATCGTTGGAGTTGGTGGTGGCAGTGATGGTTCAATATACTTCTTGTTGTGGTCGTTGCTAGTCTCATTCTGGTCATTGGTCACCAGTGGTCTGGTGTAGAGTGATGATTTTCGCATTGCTAGTGACGGTTAAGGAAGAGGGTTTCGAGGCTGAGAATAGTGAGAGAGGCGTGAGAGATAGATGGGTCTCTGAGAGATATTTGACGAAAATCTCAATAACATACAGAGATAAGAATTACATCACCTAGATCTAACCTCATTCACTAATTCCTAACCAAAACACGAATATTCAATGACAAATTCGCAACCCAGAGACCAAAAACAGAGGATATTCGTGCATATACACACGGATATACGACAACCTCCCATTCAACAAAAACTCCTATCGCAAACGAAAAATATAAGCATAATACATACACACACAAAAATTTGAATATCCAAAGCGTACCTGAAACAGAGGATCTTCTCTGTCTGTCTTTGTCCTCTCCTTCTCTATCTATGCCTTTTGAATTAAGCAGGAAGACGCAAAGGAACGAAAAGGAGAAAGAGATTCGTGTGTGGTGGGTCTGTGTTGGGCGTGTGTGTGATGGGTCTGGGTTTGTTTGTGTGTGGGTGATGAGTGTATAGAAGAGGGCAGAGAAGAGGCGGGGGTATGATGGGTGTGTGTGAGAGATGACTTCGGCGGTGTCGCTGGGGCGGTGGTGGTGTTGCTGACTTCGGCGGTGGTGGTGGTGGTGTTGCTGGCAAGAAGAGAGAGAGAGAGATGACCGCTTGACTGAGGCCATTTGACAATGAAGTGACTGAGTAGTTCATTTTTTTGAAAATAATTATGGGTGAAAAATGTGAATATTCATATCCAATTCCATATTAGGGTTAAGTTGAGTTGGATGTGATGGTTAGGTTGAGTTAAGTTGAATGAGATGAATTTAGGAGGGAAATATATGGACTTTTGAATTTGAATGAGATGTATTGCGAGCCTTTGGATGTTGAAGCCTTTGGATGAATGGAGACTATCCGATCAGCTTGTTGAAGTCCCGCTCTGTTTTATATTATAGATGGGTTTAAAATTTGTAGAGTACCATGTGTTCAATTAAATAATAAAAAAATAAAATCATGTCCTTAGTTTAGGAGAATAAAGTATAATGAACTCCAAGAAAATGTTCAAAAAAAAGAAATATTATACTTTTTTTTTTTTTTGATTCAAAAGTTGGGGTGTCCGAAAAATCCTAGACTTTTATGTGCTAACTAATGGCAAAATATAAGATAGTCTGGGATTAAAAATTTTAGAGTGTTAATCTTGAAGATTTAGAAACTCTCCGTAATCCATGACTAGCACAATTGTGTAGAACCTCGTTGCACTTAACTTTGTTAATGTGTACTTTGATAGTTTCACCGCAATGTGTACATACAATAATCTAGAACTGTATCAATTTTTTATTTTTTTTTACTATTTAACATGTACTTATCAATTCAAATTTCAGAATTAGTCTTTTTAAAATGAGTATAAATAGTGCAGCATTTATCGTTCCTAGGTAATATATAATACACATAGTCTTAAGAGCAGACAATTGCCTTTCTTTCTTCATAATCTTGGTTGAACATCATGTTTCAAAAAAGAGGCTGACTTTTTGGAATGTTGTTCATGTTAATCCCCCCATCACCATCAATCAATTTCCTCTTCGAACAAAAATTTCCTAATAAACACAAATAAAATTTGCTAAATTGTCCTGCGTGTCATACATTCAGCGGAGCGTGGATTGTTTTCAAATCAGGCAAATAGGTGCTCCTTTAATACCAGTGATTATTGGTTTTTTAATCGACAGAAACGAACACATATACAAATATTTTAAAATTATCCTACACACCATGCATTCAAATGGTTCCCCAGTTGTATGTGTGTCATCATCCACCCATTTCTGTAACCACCACTTCGAAGTTATTTGATAAAATTAAATATTAAATTTTAAATAGGGAGTACTAATATTAAATTTTAAAGCAGTTCAAGGAAAAGAAAGGAAAAGACAGTGTGCGAAGTAATATGATTTTCTCATATCTAATACTTATCTAATTTAAATAACTACATTTAATTTACGTTGTAATTTAATATTTGTAGGATTGATGTGATTTGGCTAAAGAGATGAAAAAAATAAATACAACACGACTTCACTGATGAGGATATCGAAATAAAGTAACCCGGTCCTTACATTGTTACAAGGAACTATATTTTTTAAGTAATATATTTTACTAGGATTTATTTTGCTTTCTTTATGTATAACTAGGTTGTTGTGTATTCTCCTAACTTAGGATTTCGCATATGTATTCACACAAGAACATTCAAGAAAGTAACGAAGAGCATGTTCAATAAAAAGAAAGTTCAATGAACTTTTTTGATGAATGATCTATTAACTACATTATTTTATACTACATACATATATAGTATTCTGTAAAGTTAAATCATATGTTTGATGTTTGATTTTATTTGGATTATTATATTGAATTGGTTGACATGGAATGGTATTACGAGTATGATTATAGCGTGAATTGATATAAATTGTATTTCTTTAATTAAAGGTCCAGTTATATAAGTTATGTACACATATTAATATTGTTTTAAGGGTTATATTTTTAAGGAAAATTTTGTCGATTTTTTTAAAAAAGGGCTCATATTGATTTGCAATTTTTCTTAATTTTCTTGATCGATTATATTGTGTAGTACAAAATATTGGGCCGTGAACAATTCCTTGCGATTTCTTTTGTGCCTTCAGACACGGACAATTACTAGTCTATACAATAAAATAGAGTTGAGTTTAAATCCTAAAACTTATCTTGGCTTTTTGCAGTTATAAGTTATATCCAATAAGAAGCAACTACATAATGTACAACCAGTATAGGAGTTTTTTCTATTTTGTGTAATGATTTTCTATGGAGTTGCTCAACTAACTTATGCATATTTGTTTTAATTATGAGTCATGTTTCTTGATATAAATTACTAATTTTATTATATAAATTGTGTGTATACAAGTTGATGTTGTTTAGGATTGTGTCTTAGAGAAAACTTTATCATTCTTTTTTTAAAAAAAATATTGGATAGACATTCATTGATAATATTTTTTTGTTATTTTATACTTTCAAACACGAACAATAACAAGTACATATGTATATTACTATTAATTGGTTAAGCACCTAAAAAAAAATGAGTCTCTTTCAAAATTTGTAAAGTCAAATTTTTTACTCAATTTTCAAAATTTTCTAGGAGAATCTTTCCTTTTTTAGAACCATAAGAGTGCTTGGGGCACTGGTTACCATTTTCCCCATCTTTCTGAGAAATTATGTAGTGGTTGCTTTCTATGGCTTTTTGGGAAAGCCAGAGGAAATGCCAAGCATCATACTGTGGGATTTGGTGTGAGCAGGGCCGGCCCGACAGTGTGTGTGGGTTTTAGGCCCCACTTGTAAAAGAGACTTCATATTTATAACTAGTCAATGCGCGTCCCTAAAGTACTATACAATAAATAAAATAATTATCCAAATTCAAAAACAATAACCTAAAAATATTCATATAAATTATTTTTTTAAAATGGCTCGAAATATATCGTCGATCATGTCATCCATATTAATGAAACTATCATAAAAATATATAAAAACTCTCCAAAATAACAACATATATACAAATGCCTTTGGAAAAAAAAATAAATACTAACATAACCCATTAAAATTTGTAATCTTTAAGTAATAAATAAAATCTTGTTTATTTATAAAATTCGCGAATTTATCACCTTTACTATCACTCAATCCAACAACACAATATAATTATAAACTCAACTACCATATTTTCAATCCATCCTATCCCCATGTAATAAATACCTAAAACAAAAAAAAAAAAAAAAATTAATAGAACACAATTAAATTCATAATCTTTAAGCGATAAATAAAATCAATCAAATCTTTTTTTTTTATAAAACTCATGAATTTATCGCTACTATCATCATTCAACTCCAAATGACACAATATAATTATAAATTTAATCACCAAGTGTCTAATCCTCCACATATAAATATAAACAGAAACAAACCCACTCACATTTTTTTATGTTACTAACAAACCCTCTTAATCAATAATTTCTTTTATTATAAGTACAATAATTCAAAATTTTAAGATAAAATAATAGTAAATAAATATTTAATTAAAAATAGGATAAATTTATGGACATCCTCTGAATTTGGTAATATTACACGAACACCTCCTAACATTTTATAAATAACACAGAGACCCCCTGAGGTTTGAAATTCGTTGGATGGAGACTACCTATGTCTCACTTCTATCAATATTGCTAACGAAAATTGATAATTTTATCGTAAAAAAATTTATTATTTTTACAATTGCCCTTCTCTAAATTTAGTACCAAAAAAATTA
Source organism: Ilex paraguariensis (assembly GCA_963454935.2). Taxonomy (NCBI): domain Eukaryota; kingdom Viridiplantae; phylum Streptophyta; class Magnoliopsida; order Aquifoliales; family Aquifoliaceae; genus Ilex; species Ilex paraguariensis. The sequence continues at coordinate 6,186 of CAUOFW020008700.1, forward strand.
AAAATTTAATAAAATAAAATAAAATTTGATTTAATACCCAAAAAATTGATTAAATAAATTTTAATATTTATTTGGTAACAACAAAAATTAATTTGATACTAATTAAACAAAGTTGAATATAAATTAGACAAAATTAAATGTCAATTTTTGATAATATTATATATTAATTTACAATGTAAAGTTTATTTCGTGTTGAATACTATTTGGTGTTTATAGTCAGTGTGCTATTTTTTATTATGTTAAGTATTATTTACATGGAATTAGTTTCATGAAATAAATAATTATACAACATGTAATTTTATCTTTATAGAGTAAATAATAACAAAAAAAACACAGGGCAAACAAAAAGCTTAAAGCCCATAAGAAAATTCCGTGTTTAATGGTCTATACACATCCATAAATCAGCCCACAAAATTCAAAAGTCATATCTCTCCCTATGCCCTATTGCTTTACAAAATTCATATCTTCAAACATATCTAAAAACACTCCACTCAATTTTGCTGGCCAGAGTGATAATCTAAATTTAATCAAGAGAGAATCAAAATATTAAATTTTAATTTTTAAAATAACATTGATAAATTAAATTTTATTGTTTAATATTATTAGGACTTTTGTTTAAATTCAAGATTTTTTTTCTTAGTATTATAAATAATTTTTGATCATATGCATTTAATTTGATTATATATTATAGACAATCACCCAAATATAAAAATTTTAAAAAAAAAAATTAAAAAATCTTTTGATAAATTTGTTACAAGTATTAAACAACAAGATATATATGTAATTGATAAAGTATCCTTCCAAAAAGTGTAACCCAAATGAACGTCATCTTTTGGATGAGTGTTGAATGAGTAAGTCTTACCAAAAAAATTGATGAGACTCATTCATCCAAGGAATGAATTGAGTTATTTAATATTATTCAAATGTCCCTAAAAATTACAATGAAAAATATAGAGTGACATTCACAATGCCATAGAAATAGCGACAAAATAAACATCAATCCGAGATCAACAAAACAAGTGCATCATAACACACAATGATAATAACAAATATACAGTGATATATAGACAGTGACACTTACACATAAATAGTGACAAATTAAACATTGAAAATCCGGGACTCGCTTTTGCCAAAGACGGGGCTTCACAGGCATTGACATACTTAACAATGAATTGCAGTCTCTTTTCGCCAAATGTTTTCATGCAACATTCACACACACGAGGAGGGGGAGAATGAGACTACCATTGATCGACTGAAGGTTGTGATGATTTCAATGCCACTAGGCCATCTTCCTATGTTAATTGTGTTGTCGGTAATATTAGAATTAATAGAAATAGTTTCTTAGAATCACATATAGATAAGACCATAAAAAAGTTCTTTGGGGAAATTAAACGAACACCTGCAACTGTGTGTCTATTAACCGAGATATGTACATGATGATGTTAAACTCAAAGGAATGCGCTAAATGTTTGAACGGAGGAGCTCGAGCTCAAGCTTTGAGAACAGTGACAGTGATGAGATCAGGGAACGTGCAATTGGTGAAATGCAGAGTTTGAGTACTCTGTGGTGCGTTATCAAGAACGTAATGTGTAAGGTACGAGTTTGAGAAACAGCAAGAACAAAGGGAATTCAGTGGTTTACCAACTAAAGAGTTTAGCTAATTCATTTTAATGGAGTCTCTTACTCCTTTGAGGTTTTCTATTATTTGGGGAAGAAGATAAGGGTTACAGGTATTAAGAATTCAAAAATTGGGATCCTTCGCAGGAGGGATTGCTTCGTGTAATTATACCGTTATCTCTGGAGTGGTTCTCACGTCAATATCACATGGTCCCTTAGTTTATTGAGATTTTAATAAGAAAACATTTGACCGTCAGTGACTACATTTTTTAGGTGTGACGTGACTTTCTAGAATATGTTGAGGTGACGTTTAGATATAATGTAGTCTTCCATGCATGTGAGAGGTCGTGACTTTCTAAAATGTGTCTTGAACTCATTTCATCAAAGACTTTGACTTGGCTACTTGCCCCAGTCAACCTAAGTCATACAAAATGTTCACAACAATTGTACTTTTCTTCGTTATTTCTTCACCAATTCTTAATTTCTTGATCAATTTTAATTTATTTTAAAAAAATAAGTATAAGGACTGCTTCGAGATGTATATTACTTTGTAAGATAATTGAACATACTCTAGATCCGCTATTTAGAGTAGGAATTTTGTAAAAAAAAATGGAGGACTAATTTTTTAAGTTATTTAATAAAAATTTATTGGACTTGTCCTATTAACAGGTCCCTGATACAGAAAGGCAAGGATTAGTAAGTTTTGTTTTGATTAAATACAGTTTACCAACTAAAATGGTAGGTAAAGATCACATCACTCATGAATCAATGAATGCCACAATTGATGAGATTTTCTTTTACAAGTCAATGCCTGTTTTAGACCTCCAGGAGTACTACAAGTTAACTCAGTTTTTAGGCAATTCTTCTTCGTCGATAAATAACTGAAACACTCACAGCCCTCAGCATCACTACAAATTCACTTGCCTAAGAAAACGAATAACCATGGTAACGCCCACTAGTGTTCTTGTGTTATTATTTGCTGTTCTTTCCATGCAAGGACTTGGGTTTAGTAGTTGCAGTACAAGTTACTCTAATGGAAGCTGCATCGAGAGTGAGCGAAAAGCTCTTGTTAAGTTCAGAGAAAGCCTTGCAGATCAATCAAATCGGTTGTTGTCATGGATCGGGGAAGACTGCTGTAAATGGAATGGAGTTGTCTGCAGTGAAAAAACAGGCCATGTCATAAGGCTTAATCTTCGTAATCCAACACCTTTGGTAATGGGTGGTTATGAAAATTACAGAAGAAGCTGCTTGGGAGGTGAGTTGAGCCCGTCTTTACTTGATTTAAAGCATTTACGTTACTTGGACTTGAGCAGGAACTATTTTTCGGGAACCCCAATTCCTGAATTCTTAGGCTCCCTTGAAAATTTGAGGTATCTTAACCTCTCTAATTCCGAATTCGGAGGAAAGATTCCACATCGTCTAGGAAACCTCTCGAGCTTGAATTCCCTCGACTTTAGAGGGAGCTTTGGATTGATGGCTGATAGTCTATGGTGGGTGTCTAAACTTTCCTCTTTGAAACAATTAGACATGACTGGGGTCAACCTAGGGAATGCTACAGATTGGTTACAAGCAATAAATAAGCTATCTTCTCTGGTGGTATTGAACTTAGCCTTTTGTTATGTTCTCACCATCCCTCCTCTTTCACATGTTAATTTCACCACTCTTGCTTCACTTGACCTCAGCTGGAATCAAATTCACTCCACCATGCCTCTCTTTTTGAATAACATTAGTGGCCCTGTTCATCTCGACCTACAAGGTAATCATTTTTACGGGCCAGTTCCTGATACTCTTGGAAGATTGACCTCTCTCACTTACATTGATCTTTCTATTAACTCCTTCAATGCTTCAATACCTGATTCACTAGGTAACTTGAGGAGTCTCGTTCATTTGGATCTCTCTCTGAATGAATTTCAAGGCAATATACCAATCACCCTGAACAATCTATGCAGCTTACACGTACTAGATTTGTCGTTTAATAGGTTTAGTGGAGAGATTCCGAGTTTTGCTGGAACACCGATTGGTTGTCTCAAGAATTTAGAGCTCCTTCTCCTTACTTGGAACTCATTCCATGGTTCAATCCCAGAGTCATTTGGAACACTATCACATTTGAGAGAGTTGGATGTTGGTGGTTCTCACTTAAATGAAACTGTTCCCTTGAGTATTGGACAACTTTCAAAGCTAGAAAGGTTGGATATTTCTAACAATTCTTTTGTTGGAATCGTATCTGAATTTCACTTTTCTAAGCTGATCAATTTGAAAGAATTGTGCATATCCTCAAACTCGTTCATTTTAAATGTGAGCTCTGAATGGATTCCTCCATTCCAACTCCGAATCATTAAAGCAATGTCCTTTAATTTGGGACCTCAATTTCCTCAATGGCTTCAAACACAAGCACATGTTGAGCGGATGATCATTTCAAATGCAAGCATCTCGGGTACCATACCTGATTGGTTTGAGAAAGTGTATTCTCGTATATTCGTCTTAGATCTATCCCACAACAACTTAAGTGGAAAACTGCCAAAATTTGTGGAATACAATCCTTCTGATGGTGATGGTATATCAAGGAGGGGTATAATATTGAAATCCAACAGATTTGACGGACAGTTGACACCGATCCCTTCAGATGTTTATTTTATAGATATCTCTAATAACTTGCTTTCTGGACATATTCCTCCAATTCAAGATGCTGGGAGTTTGACATTGGAGTATCTGGTTCTATCCAATAACTATTTGTCCGGTGAAATCCCAACCTTTTTATGTCAGGTAAAGTCGCTGCAAGCTATTGATCTCTCAAAAAACCAATTCTCAGGAAGACTCCCTTGGTGCTTGGGGGATTTGCAACAATTGAAGATTCTAGATCTGACTGATAACAACTTAGAAGGTGAAATTCCAAGTTCTTTAGGTTCTCTAAGGTGGCTTACTTCCTTACACTTGCACAACAATAAGTTTTGTGGGAGGCTTCCATTGTCTTTACATAATTTAACTAGGCTGAGAATCTTTGATCTAAGTGGAAATGCATTCAATGATATTATCCCTCCATGGATAGGAGAAAATCTAAATAATTTGAAATTTCTTAGTCTTCAGTCAAATAAGTTCCATGGCGATATTCCTCTCCAGCTCTGTTGGCTCTCTGCGCTTCAACTGTTAAATGTGGCACATAATAGTATTACTGGTAATATTCCTCTCTGCTTTGGAAATTTTACCGCCATGGTTGTGGACCACATTGCAGATGCAAATGGTGTCAGCTTGGATTTTAGTAGCGGAAATTATACGGGAGGATATTACCAGTACAATGTTATAGATTCTATGAAAGGAACAGAACTTCAATTTACCACAACAGTGCCACTTATTGCTTCCATAGACCTTTCAAACAATGACATAGATGGAGAGATTCCGGAAGAGTTAATGGATCTCTTTGGGTTACAATCTTTGAATTTGGCTGGAAATCATCTAAAAGGAAGGATTCCTGAGAAAATTGGCAACTTGAAGCAATTGGAATCTCTTGATTTATCTAGAAACGAGTTTTCTGGTTCAATTCCCCCAAGCTTGTCAGATTTAAACTTTCTAAGCCGTTTAAATCTGTCATTCAACAACTTATCAGGTCGAATACCTGCGGGACATCAACTACAGACCCTGGATGATCAATCCATTTATACAGGCAACAGTAATCTTTGTGGAGCACCACTCTCAAAGGGTTGTCTAAATGGAAACCCAGTCGACATTCATAAACCTGTTGACACTGAAGGTGGAGAGGGGTCTGTTATTTTGTGGTTCTATGCTGGCATTGGACCTGGTTTCTTGGTTGGTTTCTTGGTCGTTTGTGGTGCCTTGTATTTCAAAAAGTCTTGGAGATATGCATACTTGAGGCTCATCGAAAACGTTTGCAACAGACTACTTTTAGCAAGTGCATTGACTGCTGCCCGGCTGCGGAGGAAGTTCCACAACGTTGAACTACGAGGATGAATGTCATATTTTTCTAAACGGTTTCTCTCTCTCTCCGCCTCTCTCTCTCCATATATATGTATGTATATATATTTACACACAGCCTTATTAGTAAATTAGGTCCAAGTTGTATTACGCTTTTTCCTTTGTTTCTATCTGTTTAAATAAATGAATGAGTTTGTTGGTAGTTTTTACCTACTTGTTTCTCTATCTTTTGCTTTTGGGTATAACAATGAGCTCCAAAACCAAAGGTAATGGTGAAGGTAATGGTAAAGGCAATGGTAATGGAGATGTAGGATTCTGAATGGATCATGTCATGTTGAAAAGTGTTTAAATTATTTTAAGTCAAAATTTGTTCACATAAAATATGATAATAATGAATGTCATGTCGTGTAATATGTACATCATCTATAAAGTCTTATTTAGCAAGATTTTTTGTTTTATTTAGTTGAATTAATATCGATTCATTTACACGATAGAAGCGATACGTCAATTTGCTTACCACTTAAAACCGCTAATATTCAACTCAAATTCGTCTAATGTTGTTCTTGTGTTGGGTTTTCGGATTGTATTTAGAATTAATAGGCTGCACATTGTCTTATGTAATTATCTGACACATACTCTTTTTTTTTCCATGTTTAAGGATTTAATACTGTTAAAATATCAATTTAATAATGCTTAATCATGACTACGCATGTCTAACTATTACGATTCCAAAAAGTAAATTTTCTTTTAAAAGCCGCAGTTAGCCCAAGACTTGCGATAAGTTACAGTTTAACCCCTTAAAATGGTCCTAATTTCACGTTGTTCTCTTACCTATTGATTTAAATACATTGCACCCTCATCTATTAAAATTTGTGACAATACCCATATATTCTTACATTTTAGATGGAAAATAGTCGAACTGTCAAGTCAAGAAAATTCAAAATAGTCCTCATATATTATTTCCATCTAAAATTTAACAATTTGTCTTTAAGTATCATGGGTTTAAAATATGTAGAGCACAAGGTGTTCAATTAAACAATAAAAATATAAAATCATGACCGCAGTTTAAGATGATAAAGTATAATGAACTCCTAGAAAATGTTAAAAAAAAAAAAAAAGAATTCCTACACTTCTTTTTTTCTTCAAAGGTTAGGGGTGTCCGGAAACTCCCAGATTTTTATGTGCCAACTAATGGCAAAATATAAGATAGTCTGGGATTAAAAAATTTAGACTGTCAAACTTGAAGGTTTAGAAACTTTTCGTAATCCATGACCAGCACAATTGTGTAGAGCCTACGTGCAGTTACCTTTGTTGATGTGTACTTTGATAGTTTCTCCGCAATGTGTACATAAAATAATCTAGAAGTGTATCAACTCTTTTTTTTTACTACTTAACATGTACTTATCAATTTTGATGGTGCTCGAAAATACTCGACTCAAGTGCAGAACAACAATTCTGGGATTCAATGAGGGGGGATAGTGTGAATATTTAGGTTAAAGGAGAAGAAAAAGATGGAGCTGGATCAAAAACAGTATATAAGTGATTTACCTTAGACGAATGATTAAGGTTAAATCTACTGAAAATAAAGACTCTTGCTTTTTAGAGTTTATATTGATTGAAGAAAAAGATTACAGTGGGTTTCTTGGTTTAGAACATTTTTTGCACAGTGTCTGGTGAATACAAATTTTTGGAACTCCTTTTACACGGTGTGATGGTGTTCTATTTGTACAAGTAATTATCTAGGCTTTCCTACGATTTCTATTTTTTCTTGGCTGATTCTGTGGTCCTCTCCTCTATTGTCTTGTAGTAGTATCTGTCATCTTGACACAAATCGTGCTCACAATCCTTAAACGGAATGTGCACCAATATTCCCTTTATCAGAGAGTACATGTTCGTTTGTGACTCCAGAAGTTGTACTCTTGTCCCCCTAGACACGTGGCGCGATGGGAGACACTCGAGATCTAACGAATGCCGAGCCCTTTGTTTTCGAGTTGATTTTTGCTGAGCTTGATATGGCCGAACAGGAACGAATCGATTTGGATGTTGTTGGACTCTCTTCTTTAGGTTGTAACCTATTCTTATTGTGGGATAGACAAGCTGTGAATGGATCGTTTGGACTGCCACGTAACCAATGGGTCCATTAAGTGCTCTAAATTCTGGGTGGGTGGTCCAAATCAAAATCTTACCGTCGTAAAATTTAAACAACACGATACAAATATGAATTTCAAAACTAGTGTTTTTAAAATGAGTATAAATAGTGTAGCATTTATCATTCCTAGGTAATATAAAATGCACAGTCTTAAGAGCAGACAATTGCCTTTCTTTCTTCATAATCTTGGTTGAACATCATGTTTCAAAAAAGATGCTGACTTTTTGGAATGTTGTTCATGTTAATCCCCCCATCACCATCAGTCAATTTCCTCTTTCAACAAAAATTTCATAATAAACACAAATAAATTTGCTAAATTCTCCCGCATGTCATACGTTCACATCCAGTCTAGCAATATGCCAGCTCATCTCCCAATCTTGATGTACAATTTTTTAAAAAATTGTCATACATACCATGCATTCAAATGATTCCCCACTTATATGTTTACCATTATCCACCCATTTTTATAACCATTCAACTTAGATGTTATTTGATAAAATTAAATATTAAATATTCAATAGTAAATATTAGCTTTTTTAAATTTGAAAATTATTTGGTATGTGCAGAAATTCAATTGCTTAATTAAGTATAATTACTTAATTTGTGAGCTAGCTGAATCTTAATAATTGTTGATTTTTTAATTTTATCTATTTTTCACTGCCACCCCCCCCCCCCCCAACCCCCTCACAATCTTAATAATTGTTGATTTTTTAATTTTGTCCATTTTTCACTGCCACCACCACCCCCTCATAATCGATGCCACCATTTCCACAACCCCAAATAGACCACATTGTCAGCAACGTCATTGTGCCACCACCTCCACCATCCCACCACATTATCCATCATCATTCCAATCGCCACTAAACAACATCTTCACCATCCAACCACCACCATTATGTACCACTATCATTTTTGTAGTAAATATTTTATTTTTTTGAATACAAATTTCACATTTTGAGTTAAAATACTATTTTTTGAATAAAATATCAATTTTTGAATGAAAAATCCACATTTTAAGTGAAAACACCAGTTTTAGAGCGAATATTCCACTTTGTGTGAATATTCTATTTTCGAGTAAAAATGTCACTTTTTGAGAGACAATTTTACTTTTTGAGTGAAAATATTAGGGTCTGTTTGGTTTGCATCACTAAAAATAGTATTCGAAAATAATTTTTGAAAAGAATTTTTAAAAAGTGTTTTTTGATATTTTTGTAATACAAAATTTGTTTAGTTATATGAATTTGAAAATAGTTTTAAAGAACAGAAAATAGTAAAATCTGTTTGGATAATGATCCACAAAATGAATTTTTAACTTATCACTTTTGACCAAAAAAAGAAATTATAACCACAAAATCATTCTCTCTCCAGTCAGGCAGTATCTTCTAGAGCCTTCTCTCCCTCTCTCTCTCCTCTCTCCATTATCTTCTCACAACATCTCTCTCTCTCCATTATCTTTTCACACATCACAAACTTACACACACACACAGCCGTCGCACACATATACATCACACAATACATACACACACACACACATACATGTATATATATATACACAAATTTATAAGGATCTGTTGCACAGAGAGAGAGAGAGGAGATAGGTTGCATGAGAGAGATAGAAGGCTATAGGTTTGTGCTCAAATTTATACTTACGCACACAGATGCACCCACACAAATCTAAAGCTAGATTAAAGATAGGGAAGGAGAAAGGGAAAGTTGCGAGAAAGAAAGAGCTCAATGAAAGTGGTGGAGAAGAAGTGTTACAGTCACCATTTTTTGTCTCCAACAAAACTTGAAGGGGAGACCTCATTAATTTGGAGAAGAGTGTTTTCCGTGTTTTCATTTTGCTTTAGAAAATAGTGAGAACACCATTTTGTTGTTGTCTAAAATTATATTTCAATTCTCAAAATTTTAAAAAATTGGAGAACAAAAAATCTAACAAACCAGCATCTCCCTTGTTTTTAGAGATTTGAGAACAAAAAACTGTTTTGTAAATACAAACCAAACAGGCCTTTAGTTTTTCATAGAATATTTCACGTTTTGAGTGAACATACCAGTTTTTAGTGAAAATTTCACTTTTTGATTAAATATTCCACTTTTCTGAGTGAAAGTACTAATTTTTGAATTAAAATATCACTTTTGAGTAAACATACCAACTGTGAGTAGGGATAACAGTGAACCGAAGCTGGGGCGGGGGGTGTAGTCTCCATCCTCATACCCGTTTAAAAAAATTTTGTTCATCCCTGGTCTACTCCTGTTAATGGATATGATTTTCACCCTCATCCCCTGTCTGTGGATAAATTTGTAATCTCCGTCCCGTCCACCTTACCTACCCAAG
>CAUOFW020008701.1:0-16203 GCA_963454935.2 Ilex paraguariensis
TTTAACAGTTTATTAGTATCTTGAGCCTGTGTTGGTCATCCCATGGACATGGAAATTGTACATGTTTTGTTCAAACACTAATGTTAAGGATAAGGAATCAATGCAATGGGATAAAACATGCTATCCCTCAAAATAAACAAAAATTAGTATTGTAAGTTGATGCCATAATGTCTTGCTGGCTACATATCAACTTTGTTTTGAATTTTTTCCCTTTAATAATTCTGGAGAATGCATATTTAACTTGAACTCAAAGTAGAGAAAATGTAGCCATTTGAAGTTCAAAACTCACCCCCTCTTGAACATGTGGATGTGAAAAATGGTATATTTTTGGGTTCTCACCTCATATATTAATTTATGAAGTCTCATATATTACCCCTCTGGTTTTCTGACGCTGGAACATTTGTCGAAATCATCAATGTATGTGGATTTGAAGAGATCGAGCCAAAGCAGACTGGAACATAGTGTTTCTAGGCTTAGTTGTGCCATTTCAATGCAGGTATGCTTTGTAAATAGTTGCAATGTTTTCTAGATCATCTGATGTGCTTCTTTGGAAGTGTTGATTAGCATTAGTGAGGTACTGAATTTAACGTAAAAGTGAATTTTCTTGAATGCGTCTGACAAATCTCTCTCTCTCTCCTTGATCCTTATCAGTTAACCTCAAGTGTCTCTGCCAGCACTTGTGGTGTACCACATTTTGCCCTTGATGTTGCTGATCAAATAATGTCCAGTAGGATTTTGTGCTGTGTACTTGTGCATTGTTGGATTATGGGTTACAGATTAGAAAAAGGTTCTACATGTTCAACATGGATTTGAATGTAGCAGAAGTTTAGCAAAATGTACAGAGGGATGGGTGGCATATACCTTGAACACCAAAAGCAGGGGACCTTGAGTGATTCAAATATCAATTTAGATGCTACAATAAACTTCAATTTGAAAAATTAATATAAAAACTTCAATATGCTAAAAATATTGCATCTAATTTTTAAAACGCTGATTAATTACTGGAATCAGACAGCATAATCAAATCTCTTGGATAAGGAATCAGTCTGATAGTATACTGTTACAGTTCAAACAACTTGGGCACCATTAAGATTATGTGTGGCACTTTATTTGTTTTGAGCACATGGCATCAATCAAGTTCAGGGTTCTTGATTAGATCGAGTGAAAATAGTTTCCAAACCAACAAAGATTTAAGAAAAATTGAATAGCAAAAGCTCAGTGATCCTAGCTGTAATACCCTGTAATCTGAGCTGAAACATTCTATTGCATAAGCTTCAAGGTTGAACTCTAGAAACCTTATCTAAGGCAGGATTGGTTGGTTTGGTTTGAACTCAAGACTTTTAGTTTTGATACTATTTCAACCACTAGATAAGTATAAATCATCAACTCATCTAAAAGCTTAAGTTTTTAGATAGGACATTTGTATTTTGTAATAATTGCACATTTTTGTTATCATCCAAGAGTATAAATACATACTTCTTTTTTGAGTCGTAGTAATAATGTTAAAGGAGAGAATGCAGTCTGATCTTATTTGACCAAAAGGATAGGCATGCCAACCTGCGAGCGTGCAAGCAAATTGATCATGCAGATGAAAAGTTTGACAAATCTATGACCAAGAATCTCAGCATGCTCAGAGAAGCAAAGAATGTGTACTATGTTGAACAAGACTACTTGTAGAGGAGAACAGTGAAAGTGGGAAAAATCTGTAGTGATCTTATGCTCAAATACCAATCAACCTAGATTCATTTCCAGGTAACATGCACCAACAAAGTTTGTTTGCTCATGAAACCACTTGCAAGAGGAGATAAAAAGATAATAAAGAAGAAACAGTGTCAGGTGATGTGCGATAGTTATCTCAAATATGTTGAGCTTTATTTGATTCCTTGAAACTTCAAACTACGGGAAATTAGGTACTTCTAACCGTATTTGGAAGCTTTTAATTTAGATGGATGCAAATGAGCTTGGGGTCCAAATTGTCTGGTAATTGGTCTTTTTACACACCAAGCACTGCATGATTTTGTTTTATAATTCTGCCCCCTTAACCCAATCAATTGCCAACTCTGATGTAAAGTTGCAGCATTTCTTTTTACTTTCTGAATTTTTGATTTAGACCATTATTGTGATTCTATGTCAGCATAATTGATAATGATTTTGAATATAGACCATTCAGAAACACAGGGGGTGGCTAAGTAATGATGGAGAGAGAGAGAGATCTTGACTGATTATCTGTCATTTGCATGCTTTTGTCCAAACAGCCAGGAAAAGATAGACCTTGAGTCAGAGGAATACTATATCTAATTGTTTGCAATTGTATAGCAAGTAACATAGAGAAGAAAGTTGGTCCGTTCTACAAGATTCCTCCTGAACCAGATTCCAGTACGAATTCAAAAGCAAGTATTCAAATTTATGTGTTTCTTTAGAACACAATCCATCATAAGCTTCCCAAAAAGAATAGCTGATGTATAACAAATGATGTACCAGAACTACAATTAAAAGGAGTGTACTGAACTATTAATCTTACTGAGAGTAATGTTAACTTTGTTAATTGATATGGTCCAATAGTATCTACTTTTGTAAGCGTTGCAACTTTTTATTGGGGTCATGTTTGTAGACACATCATCAGGTCACGGTATATTGTTTCGTTGAATATATGCAGTGAGTCGAGGAAGGGTAGGCTGTGTCTACTAATGTTTTAGTACAAAGCTATATAAAGAATCTAATCAACACACACACACACAGTTGAAACAAATCTGCTCAAATTGCTATATTTTTTTTTTTCTGACAAATAAATAACATGAAGAAAACAGGGGTGAGGTGTGTTTAAAAGCCTAGCCAACTTATTCCCACTTCATGGAGAATTGATTCAGCAAAAAGAAAGCTACATGAAGACCTTTATGAAAGCTTTCTCAGGGATTTAACCTCTAGGGATAGCTTCATAGTAAACATGTTACTTACAAAATTTCCATTATTTTGTTTTCATGAGTCAAAATTTTGATTTGAAGCAAAACAGGATAATAGGAATTTTCCAATATGATTAAGAGTGGTCTGCATAAAAAAGGTTGCCAAGTATATCCGACTCTCGTGATTGCAAGGTTTGAGAAGAATAGCTTGCATGAGCTTTATTTGTTTTTGTGCAATGACGCATTGTCTTATCCAACGGACTGGATTTAAAGTTATTTCAATTTTGCACCTGGTTAATATGTCAAAAACAACAATAAGGGAGGATGGGTAAAAAATGGAATTAAGTATGAGGTATATATGTTTACTTGATTGTTTATGCAAATCTTAGTAGCCCATGGGTTAGATTCTTGGTCTAAGTAGATCATCTTTATCAGTACATAGGGTGTACAGCTTTGATCAGTATGAGAATACAAATCACATGAGAGACTCTATTCCTCTATGTGGGGGCTCTTATAGCTTATTCTTCTAAGTTGCCTCTAAAGGGTGCTTTCCAAGATATGCATTTATATTTACTGCCTATGTAATTATGCCCTTATAACTAGGACTATCAACAAGTTGTGTTGTGTAATACTTGGATTATGTTATATACAAAATGTGTTATTGTTATATTCGTCTCAGTTTGCGTCACCAAGAGAAATTGACATACCTATTCAAAATAATTTTCTTGGGTTATAGACAAGTTCACTAGTATTCCTAATATTTATGCCTGGCCATCTAAAATAACTAAATCACTTGATGACATTATGTAACCAGTTACTTCTCTATGTTCATTAACAAAAAGGCTAGGTAAAGTACCTAAATGGCTTTCTATATTAGCCGAATTTCATCAAAGAAAAGATTGTCTTTTGTTCAGATAAGGGAATGCTATGACAACCTAATAACTCTTACGACCCAAGGGGTTTGGCTCAACAGCATGTGGTCCACCTTAATTACAAGGGGACTGGTCACATCAGCAAATCTTGTTAATCTCTTGGTTATCCTTTTGAGATTTATTTTGGAGAAAAATTATTAATTATGTGTCCAAAAGAATTAGACGAGTACCATAACAAGCTTAAATATCTCAACAAACAAATAAGTTAGTTGAAACACCGAACAAATCATTATTGAAAAGATAGTCACAATTGATTTAGTTATTAATTCAGCTCTCTAGAACTATTTGGTATGATGAACTAATGAAGTTATTGTAATTATAGCTATCGGATTTTTTTTTTGTCTAGGACATTATCAGCAGACACATAATTAACTCAGAACAATTAGGTTTCAATAATATTACTAATTTGGTATACAACAAGGAAATCTATCAGCTATTTATGGTGTATGTGCCAAATAGGGGTGTTAATCGAGTCAAATTTTATGAGTTTGAGTCGGAGTTTATCAAACTCGTTGTTTTAAACGAGTCTAAAAATTTGTTCAAGTTTGGTTTGTTTAGAATCTTAACCGAGTCCAAGTAACTCGATTATCTATACTAATAAGATAAAGACAATTTTAAACTTTTCAAATTGAAATCATCTCCCCCAATTTAGAAAAGCAGAAGAACGGTTAGGATTTGATTGAAGTTCAAATATACGGTTCAGATCTCATATAAATTCATCTAATTAAATCTAATGGCTAACAATCCATCCCGCCCATTATACCTACACACACACGCTACCAATTCAAAGCCTCTCTCTTTCTCTCTCACTCGCTCGCTCGCTTCTCTACCATGGAAGACGCCTACCCAGGTACGCCTCTCTCTCTCTCTCGCTTGCTTCTTGACCATGGAAGACGCCTGCCCAAGTACGATAATTTGAGCAAAAAAGGTTGATTTGGAAATTTGGGTGTTTGATACTTTAACTGTGAATCCGGTACGGTGATTTGTCTTCTTTATTTGATTAATATAACATGGTGTTTGCTCTCTCTATTTTTTTGCTCCAATTGTGCTTTGTTGTGTTCCATGAATTTTCAAATTTCATTGCAATAGATCATTCAATTTTTATTGGATGTTTAAAAACTTAATTTCTATAACTGTCTGTTTGTTCTCATTACTCTTATCGCATATTGTAGTGGAGTTTATTGGATCAAATCAACTAACATTGACCAAAATGTAGACATTATGGCTTTATAAAAAGTTCTCCATCGTTATTCTTCAAGTTATCCTTTTTTTGTTTTTGTTTTTTTTCTGCTGTGTGAATTTGATGCAACTTTAATGGTAGATAATGCTTGCTTTGTTTAATTGTATAATGTCTTCTTATATGTACATGTTGAAGTTGGTGTTGGTTGTTATTGTGCCGGAACTGAAGCCTTGGGACATTTCAACGAGGGAATCACTTTCAGACTCGCAAGAATGGAGACATTAGGATTGTATATTTTTAACCTAAGCAATTTTTTTCCTGGTAAAGGGTGGTGAGTTCATTATCCAACATTCGTACTCATCTCTCTGATCTCATCACCCTTTTCTCTCTCATCTCCATGATTATCTTTTTTTCTTTGTTATTTCTTTTCTCTACAACACAACATACCTCTTCCTCCACCATCACACAGATAGTACGCGCACACACACAACACACCACCCGACTCACATAAAGCACACAACACAGCATACCCACACCATTCCCTTATTCTCTCTCCATTGCACCCCATTCTCTTCTTGCATCACATGACGCCGCCATCGACCTCTCTCTCTCTCACCCTAAAACCCCTCCCTCAACCAGCGACTCACACCAAAATGAACGACCACGCCCCACACCACCAATGACGCCACATGTGACCAATGATAGCAATTCCAATTTATTGTAAGCTTCAAAAGTTGAGTTTTTTTTTAGTTTTAAAGTCGTTGAGGTTTTTGTGTTGAATAAGTGTTTCCTTTCGGTTTCATGACTTTGATAATAAATGAGAATGTTAATCTATGTAGGTGATTGAAGAATTGATCAATGACGTTTACTGAAGGTTGCCCTGCTACATCTTAGGCTACCCATCGCTCTCTAATTTATGTATAATACACATACTGCATCTCATTTAGTTAATCAGTGGATTAATTCTTCCATTTACGATGCCTTTATATTCCTTTTTATATATGCATTTGCTTCTAAATGTTGGATTTTCAGTTTGTTTTGGGGTGTTTTTTTCTATAAGACTTGAGGTTGTTGATATGATAGTTCCTATTCGTTTAGATGAATGTGTTTCTAATGATGTGTTTTTAGGGCCGATGGAATGAGTTGTTTACAACCATGTCTGCTCTGTTATTGGTAGATACAACCTATAGTCCAATGAGGACTAAGGATGATGCATTGCTACTGTAGTTAGTTCAATTTTCTTGCCAGTTGGGATTTTTAAGTGAATAAAATTATCTATTGGTGTATTTTTTTGGTGATTGAATGCTCTTTAACATTACCATGAAGGGCTTTCTAAGGTTGGTTTTCCTTACCGCTTTGTTGTTTAAAGCTTTCAACAAATTTAGTTATCTATCGAAGTTATGGAAGGTTTTGTATCCATTTCAAGATGGCAGGTTTGATAGAAATTTGAGTAGTCAATATGTTTTTTTTATTTTTTACCCTTTGTACACAATTTTTATTTTTCTTTTGCGATTTTTCTAATGTTTTTTAATTTAATTAGTTTCTCTTTTTGTGTGAAAAAAAAAGTTTCTCAAACCCCTATAATGAAGTCCAGAAGTTGTGGTATATCTTTAATTCTTTATTTCTTTTTTGACGGTAATTGAGCATTAATTTATTGAAACCCAACTTTATTTACCTTTTTAACCCACAAAGGTTTAATAATTTTTTGAAATGTAGGAATGCACACATCTACTAATTTTTTTAGGAGAATGAGGTCTAAAATTACCCCACGAATTGGGCACCCCATAAGGTATGCTGCAAAGATATATAAGAGAATATCAATAGGGCACAGGTCAGAATAAGGGTTATATGCCCCTAAGCTCAATTGCAAATGTATAATCGATGCTTGACAAAATGGATGTTTATGAATTTCTTCTGTAAACGAAAGGAACAGTGAGAGTGTGCAAACTGTCTAGATCTCATGTTTGAAAACCCGAGAGTGGTCCCTAACTTGTGATCACAGAATATCAATTTGTAAACCTATTATTACAATATGATTCATGGGTATAGAAATTAAAGATCTAATTTTGCCAATTTATAATTCTAATGGTAAAGTAAGTTGCAGATATTCAAAGAAACCGTGCTCACCAATAAGAAAATGGCATGCTTCATGCACAAGAATTTGATGTTTATATGGAGGCCAGTAACTTGAGATTTGAGCCAAACAGGATCCACCAAGGAATATTGAGTCTATCATGGCTAATCCCAATGTGGCTGCTAGGTTTGGCCTGATATCTATTCCTTGATTAAGCAAAAATGACACCCTAGCAAGTAAACCAACCAAAAACGACCCTAAAGTTTTCAGAAAGACCCCACTTCTATGGTGAAAGTTTAGAAACTGGGCCACAAAAAAACAATGAAGAAGAAGAAGCAGAACTTAGACGTTTTAATCTCGGTGGAGTTATGAATAATAAACACAATATGGTAGGCATGTGAATCATTTCAACTGTAATTTATCAGTTTTTTGAAGAAACTATAGATGGGTAGTGCACCTTCCAGACCAGTTGATGACTTCAAAACAGTGGGTGTAACATCTCTTGGTTCCTCCAGAACTGCAAAAAGTATATAATCATTATAAACAAGTGATAGACTGCTTACTGTATCAAAGAAGTTTTTATGCTTCAGTGAGGAGATATGATTAATAAAATTGGTCCCTCCATATAATGTTAAATTTCATGCTTCAATGTCATATAATGATGGGGTGATTAGAAAAATCATTTACTTGGATTAACAAGATTTGCATATCATCAGAAGATATCTTTTGCTTGACATCTTGTGGAGAAACTAACTGACAAACAACTAGAAATTTGAATGTAACCAGTGAAAACTTATATAATAAAAATGATAGAGCACAAGAAGTCTGAAAAAATTTTACCGCTTGGGATTGGCTTTGAATAAAGGCTAAAGCAAAGAATATTTTCTCTTTCAAAGAGTACTTGATGAAATGGTTCCACAATCTTAAGAACAAGACTATGGTACTGGAACCTATAAATTTTACAATTTTTATGGGCCAAGTTATAACTTTTATCATAACTTGCTATCAATCCTAATTTATAATATAAAATAGGTCCGGTTTCAATAAGTCTATCTAACTGTCTCAAATAGATTCATTCAATGGACACCAACATCATTTTCAAAATCATTTCCATTGCACCCCTAGTATTTTCAAAATTGATCTCACATTACTACAAAAGTTATAAAAAAAAACCCAACAAAATTTGTAATTGTGGTGAGCGATGGCGGTTGTTTTCGGCAAAAGGGTTCGACTTCTGCATGTGGGTGTGTTGGGAATGGTAACGGAATAGAGAGGGTGAAGCCAATTGGGCGTGGAATGACCTTGGTTGAGGCAATTGGAGTGGTGAAATTTGTGAGGTACAAAGGTGAAAAACCAAGGAACATAGCCACGGGAGCTATGTAAAACAAAACTTTACACCATTATTAGATTTAAAAAGCTTGAATAAACTACAAGACGAGGAAGATCAAAGGATTGAGCTCCGATTATTTGGAAAAAAGGATTTTATTTTACTTTACTTCAAATGGAATATTAAATTTTATACATTATTAAAAGTGAGCTTTTTGTAAGTTTTTATATCCGTGTCAATAAATTAGTTTTGACAAAAAATAATTAATATATTAAAATACTTTTAATACATTAAAAGTGTAATGTGAAAATTTAATTTTTAAATGATATAAATAAAATTTAAAACTTTTAAGGTGCAACCCTATTGTTGAAATTATTAATTTGACTTAATTAATGGGTAAATTATACTAATAGTGTGACACCCCAAATTCATGGGGTCCGTTAATTTCCCATCAACTCATGGAATGCCCGTGGATACCGTATAACTCGATATCGCACCGTTGTGTCCCATTTACCAGGATCCATAATTTAACGAAATCCGGGCAGAGTCTCCTTTGTACGGGAAGCTCTACCCCAAAACACAATCTGTGCAATCAACATTTACATGACCCATCCGAGGTCCAATATAATACCATAACCACACAGGGTCCATTTTATACATAAAACTTGACCACACCGGGTCCAATCATCATATTTATATCAAAATATGCAAGGTTATATTAAAACAGTCCATATATACTCTATTACAATTCCTTTACACATTACATGCCAAAATTTAATTACAAATCTACTTTTACAAAAAAAAAATGGATTGGAAGCCACAAGTCGACTTTTCTTCAACCATGTGACCCGGATTGTGAGCCGTCCATTGGTGCATGACCCACACCTGAAATGTTTCCCGTATAGGGTGAGCCAATGCCCAGTAGAATAATCCCTACAGAGGCTACTCATCACCTAAAATGCATATGCAATGTATAAATGCAACATTTCACAACAAGTATTCCCTCCAACAATAACATATAATACAATGTTGGAAAATCATGATGCCATGCCAAGTAATGAGATGAAACTCACCCATGCATGCTATCCCGAGCCCACACCGACTCCCACAACACAATGCGACACTTACGTGTAAAACAAACGTCTTTGATGAAACACATCCAAAGATCATTTTGAAATCAACCATATGTCATAAAACTAATTCATTCTTGGATGTTTCCCATCAAATGAATAATTTATATATCAAAATCATGTGCCTTTATGGGGTATCGGATTCAGGAATCGCACCTCCGGCTCCGTACGCCGTTACACTTTTCTGGAATTTCACCGCCGGTAAGTGTATGAACCAAGTGGTCGGGTTTTTCACCCGAGGGAGTGTCTAGCCCTACTTGCTATACCCGACACAAGTTTTCTTATGCATGTCACCGTGCGACTCCGTAGGACATTCCATCCCACTTTCCCGAGCCTACCATCAAGAACCAATGTTGGTGTTGATCACCCCATGCAACCCTACACCCACACTCATGCATGTAGCCCATGAATGTGATGTTAATTCCATGTCCATATTGCAATGCATGCCAAATGACAATTTTTAAATATCATTGTATACCATGACAATTAATATCATTTGCATATAATCACATAACCATTTCAAGTTCAATATATCCAAGAGCATATATCAACACTCCATCAACATGATAACACATAATACATGCTAATATTACATTTCATTCACAAGGCATAATATAAAACACAAAGCATGCCCACATGATCCCAATTTTCAAGGGATTACATAAATACTTCCATATACCAAAATCAAGCCAAGATTTTATATGGATCATTCAAACAAAATAAAAATCAGAATATATGATTTTTATATAACCAATTATCTAAACATTCAAGAAATCACAAACTAGCACTTTCTAACTACCAATTCACACTAAAATTGATCCTACCCATTTCCATAGCACCAATCATAATGGAAAAATCTTAGAAATACCCAAAACAGCCCACATGAACCCTATGGACACCTTAGGTTAGAAATAGGTCCGAGTAGGAGGAACCCTACCTCTTGAAGCGTAAAGAATTTGTAGGAAGCCTCAAGAACAAGATTGAAGTCCAAAGCTTAGATTTCTCCAAAATCCTCCCTTTGAATCTTCGGTGAAAATCTTTGTTTTTGGTACCCACGCGTAGCTCTCGTCGCGTAGATCGACTTTAATTCTTGGCCCGACGAATTCCGACCGACGGAACTCCGAGAATCGGCGAAAGAAAGCTTGAAGAATTTTATTTTTTCTCCTTAGCTCTTTGGTTTGATCCAGCCGGCAGCAAATGAAGAAATGAAGAGCAAATATCTGATTTGCTCACTTTTATACCTTCTAAACACTTGGCCCTCGTCGCGCCAAGTGTCATCCTTTGTCCGGGTCCGTTTTCATCCCGAAACGATTAAATTTCGTACCGATTTAAACTCAAAATATTTTATATGAACTTTATTTAAAATATTTTTTAAATTTTCAAATTTTTATAAAAATTTCGTTTTTAGGGGTCATCGAACACCCGTCACCTCGAAAAACGTGAAAAATCTGACTATCTCAGAATTCGACGAAATTTGTCTGGGTAACTAGATTTCGTGAGACGAATCCAACGGTGAGGTCCGTTTCATCATCCGAGGTCTATAAAAATACCAGTTTTTTTTTTAACTCACACTATAATGGCAAATTACCATTTTCCGTTTTTTTTTTCAGAAAAAGTTAAAATTTTTCCCGGGTTTCACATTCTTCCTCCCTTAAAAGAATTTCGTCCCCGAAATTCACATACACATGCACATACAATCACATGCATATGCAAAAGTCAATTAATGGTAAATGACCAGAAGAATATACCTCCATCCTCGAACAAGAAAGGATAACTAGTACGGACAGTGTCCTCGCGCTCCCATGTTGCCTCCTCTACTCCTCGATGCTGCCACAGCACCTTCACTAGCCGCACGGTTTTGCCTCGCAAAACCTGTTCCCGGCTATCCATGATGCGCACCGGTCCCTCCTCGAAAGTCCCATCAGCATCAACAACAAGCTCTCCCCAATCCACCACATGAGTCGGATGTGGGGTGTACTTCCGAAGCATAGAGACATGGAATACTGCATGAACACTCGATAGATTTGGCGGTAATGCCAACCGGTAAGCAACTGTACCCACTCTCTCAAGTACCTCGAAGGGCCCGATGTATCTCGGTGACAGCTTCCCCCGCTTACCAAACCGGACCACTCCTCTCTTAGGCATAACCTTCAAGAAGACATGATCTCCCACCTCAAACTCTAGAGGTCGCCGCCGTCTATCAGCATAACTCTTTTGCCGGCTTTGAGCCGTGAGAAGACGCTTCCGAATCAAGTCCACCTTCTCCGAGGTGTCTCTGATCAATTCCGGACCCGTAGAAGACCTCTCTCCTACCTCCGTCCAACAAACCGGAGAACGACATGGCCTCCCATATAGTGCCTCATAGGGTGCCATCTCTATGCTCGCCTGGTAACTGTTATTGTATGCAAACTCCACCAAGGATAAGTGATCTTCCCAGCTACCCTTAAGATCTAGGACGCATGCCCGTAGCATGTCCTCTAAAGTCTGGATAGTCCTCTCAGACTGACCGTCTGTCTGGGGATGAAAAGCAGTGCTCATCATTAATTGTGTCCCCATGGCTCGCTGGAAACTCTCCCAAAAATGAGCCGTAAACCTGGGATCCCGGTCCGATACAATAGATACAGGTACTCCATGCAGCCGGACAATCTCCCGTATATACAACCTGCAGAATTCCTCCAATGTGAAGGTCATCCGCACAGCCAAAAAGTGTGCCGACTTAGTAAGCCGGTCCACTATCACCCACACCGCGTCATGACCCCGCGATGTCCGTGGCAAATGGGTCACAAAATCCATCGTGATATGCTCCCACTTCCACTCAGCTACCTCCAAAGGCTGGAGTAATCCCGCTGGTCTCTGGTGTTCAGCCTTAACCTGCTGACACGTGAGACATCGACTGACAAAATCGCCAACCTGCCTCTTCATTCCACTCCAGTAATACTGGCGACGAAGATCATGATACATCTTTGTGCCCCCTGGATGAACTGCAAAACGGGAGCAATGAAACTCCCTAAGGATCTCCTCCCTCAGATCTGCCAATTGAGGAACCACAACCCTTCCTCGATATCGAAGACTACCATCTGAGTGAGTAGCCCAGCCCTCGTCACCCATACCTGCCTGTACACGGTCCCGGATGAACAATAGCTCCGTGTCCTGACTCTGGGACTCAATCACCCTGCTCAGTAGAGACGGTATAGTCACCAAACTCCCCAAAGTACCCTGAGCCTGACCCATATAACATAGCCCGAACTGTCCCACAGTCTCGAGCATCTGCCACTCCCGGGAAGCTACACTAGCTAAAACTCTCTGTGACCTTCGGCTAAGTGCATCAGCCACCACGTTTGCCTTACCAGGATGGTAATGCAAAGTGAAGTCATAGTCCTCTAAATACTCCATCCACCGGCGTTGCCTCATGTTAAGGTCCCGCTGTGTAAAAATATACTTCAAACTCTTGTGGTCCGAAAATACTTCAAACTGCTCACCATACAGGTAGTGACGCCAAGCCTTCAAGGCAAAGACAATGGCTGCTAACTCCATGTCATGTGTGGGGTAATTCTGCTCGTGATTCTTTAGCTGTCGAGAACCATAAGCTACTACCCTCCCAGACTGCATCAAAACACATCCCAGCCCGTCCTTCGAGGCATCACAATAGACCGTGTACCTCTGTCCTCGTTCTGGAACTATCAGAATAGGAGCTGAAGTAAGCCTCTTCTTCAACTCTTGGAATGCATTCTCACAAGAATCATTCCACACAAACTTGACATCTTTCCGGGTCAACTTCGTCATAGGTGCAGCCAATCGAGAGAAATCCTCAATAAACCGCCGGTAATACCCCGCCAATCCCAAGAAACTACGTATCTCGAAGACTGACTTCGGTCTCTCCCAATTCATAACTGCCTCAACCTTCTCCGGGTCCACGGATACACCCGAAGCCGACACCACGTGTCCCAGAAATTTCACCTCAGTAAGCCAGAATTCACACTTGCTGAACTTGGCATATAACTGATAATCTCTCAATGTCTGGAGAACAATTCTCAAGTGACTCTCATGCTCCTCCTCAGACTTGGAGTAGATCAAGATGTCATCAACAAAAACCACAACAAATTGATCTAAATAGGGTTGGAACACCCTGTGCATGAGGTCCATGAATGCCGCTGGAGCATTGGTCAATCCAAATGGCATCACTGTGAACTCGAAATGCCCATACCGCGTTCTAAACGCCGTCTTAGGAATATCTTCCTCCCTAACCCTCAATTGATGGTAACCGGTTCTAAGATCTATCTTGGAATAGACTCGTGCCCCCCTCAGCTGATCAAACAAGTCATCAATCCTCGGCAAAGGGTACCTATTCTTGATAGTGACCCTATTCAACTTTCGGTAATCAATACACAACCGAAGAGTCTTATCTTTCTTCTTAGCAAACAGAACCGGAGCGCCCCAAGGTGAAGTGCTCGGTCTAATAAACCCCTTGTCCAACAATTCTTGCAATTGTACCTTGAGTTCTTGCAACTCAGTAGGCGCCATCCTGTGTGGTGTCATAGAGATGGGAGATGTATCGAGATGCAACTCTATAGTGAAGTCCACATCCCTATGTGGAGGTAATCCCGGTAGTTCATCCGGAAAAATATCCTCATAATCACACACAACCCGAGGTAGACTTAACTCCTGCCTCGCCTCGTCTTCAAGGGTCAGGCTTGCTAGCCAACCCATCAGCTGCCCATGCCATCTGGAGTCGTATACTGCTTGGGGTAAAGCATCGTGCTTATCCCTTGAAACATGAAACAAACCCCATCCGGTGTGTAAGCAGTGATTCGCTTTCGATCACAATCAATGACGACTCGGTGTGCCGCCAACCAATCCATCCCAAGGATCACATCGAACTCCGACATGTCCATGACTCGAAGGTCCATAGTGAGTAGAATCCCTGAGATCTCCAACTCACACCCCCGACATATCTGATCAACCCTCACCCTAGCACCTAGGGGAGAACTCACATGCAATGGCTCTTTCAAGGTCTCAACCTCTAAGCCCAAGTCATCCACACAAGATGCAGCAATAAATGAATGAGATGCACCAGAATCAAATAACACTCTAGCCCATAAGCGGGAAAGTAGAAATGTACCCTGTATCACCGACGGATCTGTCAGCCCAGTCTGTGGCATCATGGCGTAGACACGCCCCGAGTCCCTGAAGTCCCGGCTTGTGAGCCCTGGCCTCTTCCTCGACCCATTCCTTGGCCCATCTGGCCAGCTTGCGGTGTCCCTGCACGAGAAATAGTAGGGCCTTGTGCTGCACCCTGAAACTGGTACTGGCTGCCCTGACCCGTAGTAGGGTAGTGAGGAGCATACTGCGTCTGTGGTTGCCCCACTGAAGTCTGAGATTGCGACGACCCATGACCCTGGGATCCCTGCCTCTGAGGACAATCCCTCTTCATGTGACCCGGTTGGTGGCAATGATAGCAAGTCCTCTGGCCAACCTGGTAGGAAGGTCTCTGATTTCTCCCACCTTGGGAGGATTGACTTTGGCCTT
Organism: Ilex paraguariensis; assembly: GCA_963454935.2. NCBI lineage: Eukaryota > Viridiplantae > Streptophyta > Magnoliopsida > Aquifoliales > Aquifoliaceae > Ilex > Ilex paraguariensis. The sequence continues at coordinate 15,070 of CAUOFW020008701.1, forward strand.
GGCCTTGATAACTGCGGTCTGTACCTGAAATCCTTGTGGAGTAGAAGTCCTTTGCTTCTTCCTTGAGCTAGAAGAAGAGGATTGGCCTTCCTTCTTCTTGTCTTTTGCACCAGACTCCCGGATGCTCCTTGCGTCATCCACCTCTCTCTCAATGGCCAAAGCTGTGGTGACCATCAAGTCGAAGTCTTGTAGTAGAAGACCGACGATTTTACCTCGGATGGATAACTTCAGCCCATCCTCAAATTTTCTAACCTTGGCCATATCTGTGGCCACATATTGGTCAGCGAAACGTGCTAACTCAGTGAATTTAGCCACATATTCCATCACTGACATCGTTCCTTGCCTCAGATCTAGGAACTCCCGGGCCTTTGCATGCCTCGCAGTCGCCGGGAAGTATTTCCCCATGAAAAGTTCCTGGAACTCTACCCATGTCATGGCCTCCAAGTTCTTGGAGTCTTTCACCCAATCCCACCATACTTGGGATTCCCCCTCCAACTGGAATGTAGCTAGAGTTATCCTGGTGGCGTCAGAGGTGATCTCCATTGCCCTCAAGATCTTGTCAACCTGCCGGAACCAATGATCAGCTACCATCGGGTCCGCCCCTCCCATAAAGATCGGCGGTTGATGTGCCTTGAACTTCTGGAGATGACTGGAGCCTCCTTGGCCCCCACTTGTACCCGTCTGTGCAATAGTAGCGGCCGTAGCACTAGCTTGTGCAATGGTAGCCGCCGCTGCACCAATAGCCTCCATGAAGGCTTGTTGGTCAAAGCCGGTGTGTGGTTGGTTGTTATTCTGTGTGATACCACCTCTGCCTCGGCCGCGTCCTCTTCCCCTTCCTCTATTTTCCATCTACACACATGTCAAATAGAAACAGAGCATTTACTTAGTATCCCAAGATAGAAGTCAAGTATTTAAACTTGAAGAATTTTCCTCCTGTTTCACTAGTAGTGCGTGTGCCCTACTAGTAGACATTACACATAAAAACTATACCATTCATTCCTTTTTTTTTTTTGAACCCAAGGTTATGTTTCTAACCCTAGTGTTTGTTTTTTTGTTTTTTTTCATGTGCCTTTTACCATGCATTCATCACCTAATCACTTAGAAATAATCATGTTCACATAACACGTTGCACAA